>PVIA01006622.1:0-94905 GCA_004024845.1 Tonatia bakeri | reverse complement strand
AGAAACTTTTTGATTTCTTCCTTTATTTCATTCTTGACCCATTCATTATTTAATAGCATGCTATTCAATCTCCATGAATTTGAGCGTTTCAGGTTTCTTCCCTTGGGGTTGGTTTGCAGTTTCAGTCCTTTGTGGTCAGAGAAAATGCTTGGTATACTTTCAATTTTCTTGAATTTGTTGAGGCTTGTTTTGTGTCCTACCATGTGGTCTATCTTTGTAAATGTTCCCTGTGCATTTGAAAAGAAAGTGTATTTAGCTTCTTTGGGATGGAGGGCTCTATGTATATCAGTTAAGTCCATTTCATCTAGGGCATTGCTCAATGCTACAATATCTTTTTTGATATTTTGTTTGGAAGACCTGTTCATTTTTGATAGTGGGGTATTAAAATCCCCTACTATAATTGTGTTGCTGGCAATATCTTTCCTTAAGTCCTCTAAGATTTTCTTTATGTATTTGGGTGCTCCTATTTTGGGTGCATATATATTTCCAATGTTTATGTCTTCTTGGTAGATTCTTCCCTTGAGTATTATGAAATGACCTTCTGGGTCTCTTTTTATGGCCCTTTTTTGAAGTCTATTTTCTCTGATATGAGTATTGTTACCCTGGCCTTTTTTTTTCCTGTCCATGTGCTTGGAAATTTTGTTTCCAGCCCTTCACTTTCAGTCTGTGTAGATCTTTTGTCCTGAGGCGGGTCTCTTGTAGGCAGCATATGTGTGGGTCATGCTTTCTTATCCATTCAGCTATTCTGTGTCTTTTGATCGGGGCATCTAATCCATTTACATTTAAGGTTATTATTGATAGGTACTTATTCATTGCCATTTTCCTACCTGTGTTCCTCTCTCTCTTTTCCTTCCTTTCCTTAAAGCAGGCACTTCAGCATCTCTTGTAGATCTGGTTTGGTAGAGGTGTATTCTTTTGTCTAGGAAACTCCTTATTTGGCCTTCTATCTTGATTGAGAGCCTTGCTGGGTAAAGTAGCCTTGGTTGCAGGCCTCTGGTTCTCATTACTTGGAATATTTCTTGCCATTTTCTTCTGGCTTGGAGTGTTTCTATTGAGAAGTCAGCTGCTAACCTTATTGGGACTCCCTTGTATGTTACTTCCTGTTTCTCCCTTGCTGCCTTTAATATTCTCTCTTTATCTTGAAATTTTGCCATTTTAATTATGATGTGTCTTGAGCTGGGCCTCTTTGGGTCCTTCTTGATTGGGACTCTCTGTGTTTCCTGGATTTGTGTGACTTTTTCTCCCATCAAATTAGGGAATTTTCCATCATTACATTTTTGAATAGGTTTTCTATCCCTTGCTCTTCTTCTTTTCCTTCTGGTATCCCTATTATATGGATATTATTATGTTTCATATTATCTTGCATTTCTCTTAATCCCTCCATTATTTCTGAGCCTCTTTTCCTTTTCTTGCTCTTTCTGGGTGTGTTTTTCTACTTTGTCTTCCAGCTCACTGATCTGATCTTCTGCTTCATCAATCTTGATTTTGATTACTTCTACTGTGTTCTTCAGTTCAGAGATTGTATTCTTCATCTCCTCTTAGTTCTTATTGGTAGTTTCTATTTCCTTTTTCATGTTGATATAGTTTGCAGTGAGCTCGTTGTAGCTTCCCTGTAGTTTCTGGTAGCTCATTGTGAGCTCATTCAGCTTCCTGATAATCATTGCTTTGAATTCCAAATCTGATAGCTGAGTTGCCTCTATTTCATTTAGCACTCTTTCTTAGGCTTTCTCCTTTCCTTTCATTTGGGGGTCATTTCTTTGTCTTCCCATTGTTTGTGAGATTCTTCTTGTTAGCCTCTGCTTCTTAAATTGATCTGTTCTGGCTCCCTGGGTTTCTGGTGTGAACTTCTGTGGTAGAATACATGTGAGATTCAGTGGTGCAGTCTCATTCAGATATCCTGGTGTTCACAGCTTCCCCTTATTTGTTTTTTGTGATCAGTTGGAGAGGTAAGGCAAAATGGTTTAAGACAGCAAGAGAGTATTCTATGATATTTACAGTAGCACCCAGTAGAGAGAGATTGGAGGTCCTTTGGCTATGTATAACTATGATATTCCACCCAACTAGCCACTTTTTACAAAGCATAGAAAGAATATAAGACTCTTGTTGGGGAGGGAAGGATTGTGAGTTGGATCTAGAAAGCAGTGAGGTTGTGGGAGATCAGATTCTGAGGTTAGGTGAGAGTAAAGGATAGTAAATAGGTGTAGTGTGTGAGAGAACAGAGTTAAGCACTCCAGTAATAGATCTCAGTAAGCTGTGAAGTGGGCTAAGGTCTGTGAGGAGAGGTGTTGTATTGTATTTACAATTGTATGGAATAGCTATTTACAGTAATATTAGAGCAACAATTATATGACAGAATCTATGAGATCTAAATAACATGAATAGGGGGTATAGAACCTTGAGTAGTGCACTAATGGAACACGAAGTAAAGGACAGTAAAATAGCAATACAGTATGAATGAGATAACAGGGGAAACCTGTCAAACAATACAATATAACCAGCCAAGCAAAGAAGACTATACAGAAGGGGAGGGATACAAAAATACTATTAAAATAAAAGATGGAAGAATGATGAAAATATAATAATACAAATATGCAATAACTTGCAGGTTCTCTGTAATAGTAATAGTAAAAAATAGTAAAAATAGTACTATCACTTTACTGTAATAGTAAAGTGAAATTTGTCCTACTATCTCAGCTGTTGGGATGCCCCCTCTTTCAGTTCAGCTCTGGTCTTTTCACAATTTTGGGGTTTTTTGTGTCACTTATGGGTATTTAAAAAGAGAAAAGAAAAAGGAAAAAAGGAAAAATACAGAAGGAGGAAGGAAGAAGAGATAAGATTGGAAAGGAAAGAAGAAGGAATAAAACTAGAAAGAATGAAAGAGAAGCAAAAGGAATTGGGAGGTATAAAAATAATAAAAATTAAAAATAGAAAATTACTTAAAAAAAAACCAAAATCAATCAAACAAACAAACAAACAAACAGAAAAAACATTTGCTGGTTCCAAACTGGCCAAACCATTTTTTCTGGTCTTGCTGACTCCAGCAGGTAAGGGGTGATAGGTTTCGCTTTTCTCCCTTCCCATTCAGCACTCAGACAGCCTCTCACACACTCTCCCCAGAGCCAGCCAGGTGCCTCTCCACAGGGCCCTGGGTGTGGGATCCAGTCCCTCTCAAGCACATTCTCCCTGGGTCCACAGGTGTGAGCTCCCAGGTGGCCAGGCTGTCTTTGGTCGCACGGGCTTGGGTGGGCACTCTTCCCAGGGCTATGAATGGGTGCTCATAGCCCTTGTGTATTTGCCACTCAGTCCTCTCTCCCCTCTCTGCTCCTGCAAGCAACCAGGTCTCCCCTGGTGCTGCTCAATCCTTGTTTGGCCAAGGAAGGAGCGGTTGACCCAGCTCTCTCCCAATAGCTCTGTGTCAGAACCGGTGAGTGCCGGCCTGGGGCTGCAGCTGCCCTGGTCCCCACGCTGATCCCTAGACCCTTATTGTCCTGAAGCACTCTCCTTACCATCTGGTTTTTCAATGTCTGTGGCAATTTTTGATCTCCTATTTTCATATATGCTGTGGTATTGTTGTTTGTTTTCTCTGTTCCTCCATAGATCAGCTAGGTTTTTCTCCTGTGTATAGAAGGAAGTGGAATCAGCTCCCTCTTACCATGCCGCCATCTTCCCTCTGAAATTAACCTTTTTAATTATTGGGCATTATATAGGAGATTCTGATATGTGCTGATTGAAGCATGAATGATCACAGCATGCTACTGGTTTTAGACAAGTTTCCTTATTTATTCTCTGAAGGGACACATTGCCCAGTGTATGCTGGGTCTCTGCTCAGAATTCCCAATTAAAGAATAAGGTGTAGAAATATGAGAAAAATTTATACCACTAAAATCCTCTTTTGAATTTCAGTGAAGGACCAAAGAGAAATACCTGCTTCACAGATATGAATGGAGAGGTTACTTCTGCCTCAGAAACTAGGCATAGCTTTTACTACTCACACTGCATTTCAGCAAGATGAAATAGTCCAGAGAAAACTCTCCAGGTGACAAAAGCATCCACTTTAATGATAAAAAGTACAATAAGCTTTATTTAGCTATTTTGATTTGAAAGCCTTTAAAGACAGATTATATTATCTCATACCTCCAATTTTATAAACAGAAGGTATGGACTACAACCGAAAGTTTTCTTGATATCACATATTATTTTATTATTAGTATTACAATGTTTAGCATAGATGTAGTAACACAGCAATTGATCAGATTTAGTTTTTCTATCTTCTTTGTAATGGGATTATGAACTGTTACTTCTCACAATATTTTTCTCTTCCTTCAGTAAGAGTCCTCCTACCTTTTAAAAAGTGTTAGGACAAGATGATTTTAAAAATAAAAATAAATTATTATGAGTCTAAAAATAAGGATATGATGGTTTCTCTCAGTTGTGTTCTATAGTTCCTAATGGGTTCTCTTGGGAGATTTCTCTAACAAAAATGAAATAAAAATTAATTGACTTCTGTGTCTTTAATAATTCAAACAAAATTTATGAAATAATAGTATGCAAGACAATAAATATTAGGCAATGAAATTGAATTTTCCCTCAGATATAACTAAAAAATGAGATGAGTCTTATAATTATTCATTCTAGTGCATGGATAGTTTCTAAATCGAGCCTAGAGGACTGGGATTTCAGTTGCATTCTAGTGAATTTATTCTGGATGAATCCCAGAGTGGAGGAGGCAGAACTGAGTGTCTGTGAAGACCAAGGTAGCTATCATTTACATGACAAAATACTGAATAAGAAAAAGCTGCATAAATAGAGAGCTCTAGCTATATTCTCAAGATTTCCTTAAGTATTCAGCAGTCTACTTATTAATAAATGAGTAAACATGAGGAAACTAACTGAAACTGAGGAAAGATTTACAAAAAAGATTGGAAGTAAAACTCCTGATGCTCACACAGAGCTGAGAATAGTGCCTGTACCACCAATGAGAAGGGAAACACATCAGTCTCACAGGGCATTAAGTAGAGTATCTAGAACCATTTTGCCTCAAAATGGAATGATTCAACCTATACTAAGCATTTTCTGGACTCACTTAACAAATCTTATAAACAAGATCTGAAAGGACCAAAATGTTTCCAGATACTTAACTATGTCCCAGAACAAAGCTCAAGAATATGTATAAGAATATAAAAATAAAGGTCATGCTTCAAAGAATGTGGTGGCCTCTTGAAGCTGGAAATAGAATCCTCAATTTACATCCTCCAAGAAAATGGGACCTTGGTCTGCACCACAAGTGACATCTTGAATGTTGAATGTTGAATCCCAACATCTTGAGTGAGCAGGAAATGCACTCTCCCCTAAAGATGGATGCCATCTGCTAACTCTTTGACTTAGTCCACTAGGATGTGTTCTCAACTCCTGACCTACAAAACCATAAGAAAATAAAATTATGTTTTCTTAGTCTAAGTTGGTGGTAATTTGTTACAGTAGTAATCAAAAGCTAAAATAATAACCAGATTGCTCAATCCATAAAAAATAATCTCTTGACAAAAACCCAGGGAAAAAAATACATTGTAGAGAGGCAAACATATAAGATTTGAAATGTTAACAGACTTCTTGTCAAAATAAATGAGAAAGAGAAGACAGTAGAACTACATCTTTAATGTACTAACAAAACAAACAAGAAAACCCCTCTTAACCAGATTTCTATATCTACTGTAATCACTTTCTAAAACAAAAATAAAATAGAGACATCTTCATACGTGAAAAAAAATTATCTTTTAGCATTCCATCACAATAAATATTAAATAATGTCCTAAGGCAGAAGGGAAATGATACCTGATCAAAATATGGATCTAAATAAGAAATGAAGAGAACCAGAAAATGTAACTATGTGTATAAATATGTGACACATTTTTATCACCATTAGCTAATTCTCTTGAACAGATAACTGATTAAGCAATATTAATAATACTATAGTAGTGACTTTTTAATCTGATGTAAATTATGACAAAAATAGCACAAAGGTAAAAAGAAGAGAAATGAAGGTATGCTACTCTCAGTTTCCTTAAGTATATTTAAATTGGTATAATATCACTTAAAGGTAGCCTGTGATAAGTTAAGCATGTATATAATAAATCCTAAAGTGACCATTGAAAAATAAGAGTTAGTAAATAATAGTTAATAAAGTAAATATAGCCAGAAAAAAAGGATAAAATGGAACCATAAAAAAATACTGCTGAGACTTCTAGTCAAGGTGGAGGCGTAGGTAGACATGCTTTACCTCCTTGTGCAACCACAAAAAGAATTTCAACTAAATCTCAAAACAAACAACACCCTGAACTCTCAGAAAATTGAACTGTATGGAAGTGCAACAACCAAGGATTTAAACAAGTAACGTTCATCCAGATGAGTAAGATGGATAGAGACATGGAGATGGGGTGGAGAGGTGAGGAGACATAGTGTGACATGGAGAGGTGGTGGCAGGAAGGGCATGGATGAGCACACATTCACATGTGGTGGATAAAAATGGGAGATATACTTTGGGAGAGAGAAATCCCAGCCCCAGGCCAGACAGCACAGCCCAGTGTTCTAACATTGGGAAGATAAATCACCATAAATTCTGGCTGTAAAAACCAGTGGGGATTGGGACAGCAAAACAAACTGCCAGATTTTCAGGAAACTCCAGTGAAAGGGACTATATGGTCTTAAATGTACACGAACCTCCCAACTCTGGGATTCAACACCAGAACAACAGCTGGAAGGATGCCAGCCACATGCAGGGAGTTGATAAAGTGACCGGAAACAGGGAGAGTGTGGGGCAAACCCCCAGAAGCCAGGCAGTGGCATACTCCCCTCTCCAAGGCTTCCTCCCACACAGAGCCACAAGGTGGTGAAGTGGGTTGCCCTACTCTGATGATTACCTATGGCTCAACCCCACACAATTTACAGGTGCCTTTTACAGGGAGTCAAGGCAGCTCTACTTAATACACAGAAACAAACAGAGGGAAGCTGCCAAATTGTGTAAACAAATATGGCCAAAATGAAAGAATAGAACAAACCCTCAGAAAAAGAACTAAACAAAATGGGGAGAGACAACCTATCAGATGCAGAGTTCAAAACACTATTGATCAGGATGCTCAAAGAACTCATCGAGTATGGCAACAACACAAAGACAGAAATAAAGATAACACTAAGTGAAAAAAAGAAAAATCTATAAGGGACCAACAGTGAGGGAAGGAAGATCAAATCAGTAATTTGGAACATAAGGAAGAAATAAACATCCAACCAGAACAGAAAGAAAAAACAAGAATTCAAAAAAAAAGGAGGATAGTATATGAAGACTTTGGGACATCTCCAAACATGTCAAATCTGAAATCATAGGGATGCCAGAAGTAAAAGAGGAAGAACAATAACAAATTGAAAACTTATTTGAAAAAGTAATGAAGGAAAAATTCCCTAATTTGGCAAATAGACATATAAGTTGATAAAGCACAGAAAGTCCAGAACAAGTTGGACCTAAAGAGGGCCACACCAAGGCACACCATATTAAAATGCCAAAGATTAAAGATAGAGAAAGAATCTTAAAAGCAGCAAGAGAAAAGCAAAGAGTTATCTACAAAAGAGTTCCTATAAGACTATCAGCTGATTTCTCAAAGGAAACTTTGTAGACAAGAAGGGACAAGCAATAAGTATTCAAAGTGATGAAAAGCAAAGACCTATAACCTAGATTACCCTATTCAGAAAATATATTATTTAAAATGGAAGGACAGATAAAGTGCTTTCCAGATACAGTAAAACTAAAGGAGTTCATCATCAACAAGCTCTTATTATATGAAATGTTAGAGAGACTTATTTAAGAAAAAAAGATCAAAGCTATGTACAGTAAAATGACAATAAACTCACAACTATCAATCACTGAATCTAAAACAAAACAAAACAAAAAACAAAACAAACAATAACAAAAAAACTAGACAAACAACAAGAGCAGGAACAGAATCACAGATATGGAGATCAGTGGGGAGGCAGAGGGAGAGAATGGTGGAAAAGGTACAGAGAATAAGAAGCATAATTGGTAGGTACAAAATGGACTGTAGGATGTTAAGAATAGTATAGGAAATGAAGAAGACAAAGAACTTATATGCATGACCCAAGACCATGAACTAAGTGGGAGGGGGGCATGCTGGAGGGAAGGATGGTACCAGATACAGGGTGGCAAAGCGGGAAAAATTTGCTCAATGGTAATAACATAATCAATAAAATATACTTTAGCTTAAAGAATAATGCCAATAAAGGCAGAAAATGGGATCAACATAAAAACTAAAAATGGGACCAATAGCAAACTAATTGAAAGATGACAGAATTAAGCCTATTTTATCAATAATTATATAAACATAAATGGCCTCATTAACACAATTAAATGTTAGAGATTGTCTGCTAGGATACAAAAGCAAGAGTTAATTCTATACTGCCTATAAAAAACATGTTTTAAATCTAAAGACACAAATAAGTTAAAAGGGAAAGAATAAAAAAATATATGACATGTTAACAGTAAATAAAAAGGTTAAAATGGCTACATTAATATCAGAAAAAATAGATTTTAAAGCAAACAATATTTCCAAGAATAAAGATCATTTTGCAATGATGAAGAAGTCATCCATTAAGAGAATATAATAATTCTGAATGATTATGCAGCTAGTAAAAGAACTTCTAAATACCTGAGTCACAAAACTACAGGAAGAATCAGAAAATCCAAAATAACAGTTAGGGATTTTAATAACTATCCAATGAGAGTTAGCCTTTAAGAAAGGCTATATGAATAAGCAGATAATATGTACAAAAGGAAAATATACAATAAAAGTGAATTTCTCTTCATCCATTTGAACTTAATAACTTCAGTATTTTTAGCTTCTAGATATTGTGACTTGCTGAATGTTAAGTAATTAATATTATTTTATTTGCAATTTATGTATTTTTAAAGGATTTTTAAAATTGATACAAATACATTTTGAACAAGTTCTTTATGGGAAATTTAGAGAAATGATGAACAGACACTGTTCCTAGCCACGTGGTGCCTTAATCTTTTGGGGAAACAGATTTTCACAAACAAAGAAATGATGTGTGATAAGTGAATCAATTATCATCCTAGAAACTTCTGTCTTTAGCATCCATGGTACTATACAACATTGACCAGATAGATTTCTGGGTTAGTCTAGGTGTTCTTGAAAGCTCATGAACTTTTATTTCAGGTTTCCATAAGAGACCTAGGGAAAGGTAGAAAATGGAAATGAGATGCTTCTCACTTGCATTTAAAAAAGTATGCTCAAAAAAGAGAGTTTGCCTTTGTGATAACAGAGCCAAGCACACAAACACATAGCTTGCCTTCTTCCTGTATCTATGATTGTGAACGGAGAACACGAGATATCATAATTTTAAAATGACTGCTTTCTTCATAAGAAACAAACATCCCTGGATCGTGCATTTGGAGTGGTGGGGGACACAGTGGATTGGACCCACAGCTTCTTTGTAGGATGGTGCAAGTTGTATAGTGCATAACACTAGGTATATACATATATGTATTACATACACGAATATATATGGTACCCTGTAGTAAACTGCTATATAAACTGCTACTATAAGCTTCTGGAATGGGATAATCCTATTTCTGAGCTCTAACACCCTGTACAGATAGTAAATAGATGAAGATCTGCTGATTAAACACCCATACAAGGTGCCAGGGCTCTCCCAAACAGTCAGAAGAGTTTCTTGCTTAATTTCCTATACTGTACTTAGTAAATTTCATCAGAGTTTAATGACATTGAGGCTAAATTAACAAATTCAATTGGTAATCAGGGAGCTGGATCTTGCAAGCCTTTAAGAGGCTAAGAGCTATTTGTGTTACTGTCCTAAATAAACACCTGGAAGGCAGTTAAATGTGTATAATAGATTAACACAATGGGTAGAAACTTTCCCAAAAATAATTTAATAATCACTCACTTCTACAGGTTTTGTTGAACTGAAAAAATGAGCACTACTCCATAAATTTGAGAGAGCTCTATTGCCATTGGTATATTTGTGATAAAAATTCTTGAAATCCTTCCATAATATTTAAATTTACATCAGCCAAGGATTGTTCTGACAAATGATCTGTGCTAAATAGGTACTGGTATAAGTCTTCAATGGGTAATAATTTTGAAGAAACCTAAAAATCCATTTAATATCAGATAATGCACTATGATTACTAACCTGGTATGAATAAAAGCAGAGCAGGACTTCTTTCCGCAGGTCTAGCTGACCTAATGCTTTTAATAGATGATAATTTATCTAATCAATGACAGTCTTTGCACTTTATGTAGTACAATTCAATAGTGCTAAAAGATGTCTTCCCAGGGAAAATTATTGAGGTTATCAGTTAATAATGCTGAAAGAAACACAGTAACTGACAGAAGTTCTAACATCCCAGTGCTTGCTGAATGCTTTTCCCACTAATGACCTGGTTCATAGATCTTATTCAGACTTTGAGCAAAAGGAAATTCTGTTTTCTTCCAGTGTATTTCCTCAGCATACCTCTATACATTCCCTTTTTCATTTCACAAATATTTTTTACTTTTTATTCTTTTTGGAATTTTTAAAATATTTTACGTATTTTTAGAGAGAGGGTAAAGAAAGGGGAAAAGAAAGGAAGAGAAACATCAATGTGTGGTTGCTTCTTGTGCACCCCACAACAGGGACCTGGCTCACAACCCAGGCATGTGCCCCAATTGGGAATCAGACCAGTGACTCTTTGGTTCCCAGGCCAGCACTCAATACACTGAGCCACACCAGCCAGTGCTTATTTTGTAAATATTAGTTGAGCACTCTACATGCCTGGCACTTCACTGGGTAAGAGGGATAAAATAATGAGCAAAAACAGACCTAGATTCTGAATACTAAAATTAACCTTCTTTACCTTAAAATTTCGTAGCTGTAAAATTAAGTAGGTGAGTAATTAGCAATGATTTCAGATTGTTGACGGCTCAAAATACTATGCGTCTGTGCCTGGGGGTGAGAGGAGAAAGAAATGCACAACTGTGAGGTGCTTAGAGAGAAAGTTAACCAAGATCTGTCTCCTAGTGGGATGCTGAGGTGTGAGATAAAGGAATGATCCTCTTTCCTTATTTTACTCTGTCTAATGCCAAAATATAAATTATATTTTTAAGAAATCACTATTTTGCTATTGAGTCTAACATACAGGTGTGCGATTAGGTAAATTCACTGTATTTATTATAGACAGCAAAATTTCACCAAATTTGATAGCACTGTAATAAAAATGGGCCTGTTTATATCATAATATAAAATTTAAACATGATTGAAAAAACATATATATCAGAAAGGGGGAAGTAAATATTCATAAAGTAGTACCAAATTATACTTATTAAATACAACAGTCATAAAAGAACATGTTTACCATAATGGTATTAAAATGAAGCTTCTATTCTTAACAGTTTTTCCAGGTTTTGGATATGTAGAAAGCAACATAAATGTCTTCATGGTTATGTACATGAATAATGGAAAGGACTAAGAGGGAAATATTTTTTTCCTGCTGCTCCAGAGGAAACAGCACTTGGAAATTTTTTTTGATAAATGTTGATAGAAATAAATGCATGAAGAGATGAGCAGAGAAAACATGGGAATTCATTAATAATTCATCTGTCTTGATCCTCCCGGCTTCCCAATATTATTCCTAAAATTTGGCCACTGGTATTTGGCCACTGGTATCTTTTAGTGCCGTGTTTGAGCCACTGGTATATTCCGTTCTCAAGGTTCAATCCCTACTCTTAAAATCCACTCAAAGATTATGGGAATGAGAAAGAATCAAAATTCATGAAATATGATTCCTTTGGAGAAACTTTCACTGAAGTAAGCAAATCGATTTAAAATGCTTACATTAGGGGACTAAAATATTGTCCACAATGATGACTCTTGTCTGATTCCTCTTAGATTTTCTTACTCTTGGAACTCTACACCGTACAGCTTTTATAGAAGCATAGACTGAGAATTCTAGAAGGCATATAGGTGAGTGACAGTGACAATTTTCCTTGAGTCCTTGTATTCAGCCTCTATTAAGGGGCTTGCAAAGTGCCAAAAGAAGTGTTTTTGTATAAGTCAGAATGGCTGATATGAACCAAGTGGCAACAAGAATTCTTGTTCATTAGATAAGTTCTACATACACACAAATCTGTATGGCCAGGCATTCCATACAGGTTTGGAAGAAGTGCAAAATCCCAAGATAGCCTGGTTTTCCTTCTGTGGTTACTTTTTAGGCATAAAAAGGAGAGGTTTCTGTATAAAGAAATGAATTTTGGATTTTACTCATCGCAATAGTATCCTCTGGCATTTTTCTGGCTTTGTAATATGAGCACCTTCTGAGCAGACAGATTATAGGCTGAGTCATGGTGGCACACTTACACACATTCTCTGCTCTCATGGAACTTAAAGTCAAGTGTGACAGCATCACAGTTCTTCAGGTCTTAATTTATTAAAAAGTAGTACACATGAATAGAAGTATAAAAGATTTATGTTTATCACATTTTGCTTGTGGTTCTCAACTCTATCCTAATAGATCATAACATGGTCTTTGATATGGGAAGTAAGTAGACTACAGTTAACCTTGTTAAGTTTTGTTCACACCAGTAACTCATGATCACAAGAATAATACCTTTTAATAAAGGTACCTGTCGAATGAAAATGTAGCCACCATGAATGCAGCATCTCATTGTGATGCATAATTGCACTAAAAGGAACTGCTGAGTAGTTTGGAGCACGTGTTCTCTGCCACAGTGAAATATGGCTCTGATGACATGGAACGGTGTTTGAATCTCGGTCTATAATGTGGAAATATCACCCAAATTTATCTAAGACCCTTCATGTGATTGACATCATTAGTTTTAATGAAACTTGACCTATCAGAGTAACTGTCTTCATGTATGAGAGAGAATTTAACTCCCTGGCAGTTCCACTGGGTTTTGCTTTAATTAGTCAATATCCATATAATTACATACTCCATAATTGATTCTGACAAAACATTCACACGGGTGCAGACAGAGTATTGTCTTTGAAACTTCAAATACCATTAGATGAAGCTCCAAGAAAGGATGTTTTGCAGTCAAATCACCTGTTTCCTTGAAAGTAAAAGGTTTGTCATATTGACCAATGCAGATGCTCCTAAAAAGTACACCAACAAGAACTAAGTTTTAAATTGAGAATCTGGCAGAGAAAAAGATTTGGTCTGATATTTTTACATGCTCTGAATACCTGCAGTCTTGTACATGTAATAAGCAAATACACATAATGACCACCAAGCCAAAGTGAAGAGTGTATTGTTCACCTTGATTTATTCTTTTATTCTTTTCTAGCTCTGAGGAATACATGGTTAGGTGGTGGAGAGTGAGGCTTCTGCTCTGTGTGTATATACACCCAGCAGACTTGAACAGATTATAAATCAAATAGTAATATTTAGACAAAGCAAAGTGAGATTCTTCTCAGCAGACTCCTGATTGTCCCATAAAGAAAAACAGACTAGATTAGTAAAGTGCTTCATTGAAAGCCAAAGGGAGAATTACAGTAGAGATTATGTCATTAGTGAAGTGTGTAAATTTGAGCAAGTCTCTTATTACTCTGTTGTTCTTCCTTACATATGTAAATTTAAAGAACTGCATTACATGTTTTCTGCAGTTTACAAAAAGATATACACTTTATAATTTTGTGAACAAATAATATCAAATTCATAAAATAAGAACTATCCAATCATCATAATCATTAAACATCCATCTGGAGATTTTGTCTATTATCATAACATAAGTAAAGCAATTATGTATGAATATCACACTACAAAAAAATAAATTTTGTTAGATAATATGTTTGCACAAACAGAAAATCAAGATAAAGGTATGTAAAATTGATTTATGATAGGTCCATAGAGAAAATGGGTTTTCCATATATCAGCAACAAAAAATGTATAACATAATTAAAAATAATAAATTTACTTTTCTATAATAAAATGTGTAAAATAAAAGAATAAACTTAAAAAGTAACCTAATTGAATACAGTTACAAAACATTGCAGAAGGGTATAAGAAAACAAAAATAAATGTAAAGTCATGTATTATTGCTAAGTGGGAAAATTTAATAAATATTTCAAAGATAATTAATTCCCAAAATGATCTGTGAATTTAATGTAACTTAGCATAAATCTAATTAAAAACCCAAGAACATTTGGAAAAGAAGAGTAAGATGGAATATGCCATGCTGGGTAACAAAATGTACTGCAGAACTATGATAATTAACTGATAGGCTATGAATTCAGGAATAGAAAGTTCAAGGAAATAGAATAGAGCCCAAAAATAATCTTTGTCTTAACATCCAGAAATCTGAACAAGTTGACTCTAACAATTTTTGCCAGTTTCCTCATTACTTTTAAGAAAGAGACAATTTTCAGAGTTCCATACCTCATCATATTCACAGACATAGCTCATTCAATGCAATTTAAAATCAGTCTTCTAAATGTGGATAGTATCTAAGGAAATCAGTAAAGTATGAAGTAGAGATTTAAAAGTTCTAAATGTCATATGTACTCCAAAATGTACTCACACGTATAGTTAAAACTTAGGTATCTTTTTGCCTAATTAGTTTCTGGATTTCTTGTACTTTTGTGTATTTCAATGTTAACTTCTCTCTCTCAGTGCCCGTATAAAATAGTCACAAAAATAAATATTTTATCTACCTTAAATTGTTTCTTTAATGGCTTAATATAATACAGGATATGACACACTAGAAAATGCACGTGTACTATGACAGGTAAGATGATGTTTTGTTATTAATAAAACTCAGACTCTTTTCTGCTGGACATAGGTATTAAATCTCAAATACAGTTGACCCTTGAGTAACATGGGTTTGAACTGCTCGGGACCACTTATATGTGGACTTTTTCCATAAACATGGTAAATGCATTCTTCTCTTTCTTATGGTTTCTTAAATAACATTTTCTTACTTCTAGCTTAATTTATTGTAAGAATATGGTATATAACACATATAAATAATACGTGTTAAGCAACTGCTATATTATCAGTCAGTTTATGGTAAATAGCAGACTTTTAGCACTTAAATTTTGGGGGAGTCCAATGTTATACTTGAATCTTCGACTATACAGGGTCAGCACTCCTAACACCCACAGTATTCAAGGGTGGACTGTAGCACTTTTCTAAGGAGGAGGATCATGATGCCCAAACCTTAAGCAAAAAAAAAGTGTTCACTTCAGCTATATTTTTATGGTAACAGTTCAGAACAGGAGAGGTTTTAGATACATTTATGATAAAACTAATGTCTGTAAAAGACTGTCTTAGCATCTGGAAAATTAAAACAAGAAGAGAAGAGAGGATCTATAATATACTTTCAAGTCTTTATAATTACTCAGAAGTTTATCATTTAATACCATAAAAATTACATGAAATATTTTAGCATCTTTCAAATTCTGGTATCTGTTCAGGAGAGAGGGAATAAGAGAAAGGAAGAGAGAAAACAAATTTTTGGAAAATACATAAATATAATTATTGGGATCAAATAATGTAATTATATTATCATAAACTAAATAGTTCTTTATAGTGCAAAATTTAACATTACTTTATGAAAAAATCTGCTAGAATTTTTACAACTTTTTGTCATAAAAAAACCCTAAGGATTGTGTAATAGCAAATTTAAGTGTCCAAAGATATGATAAAATTTATCATAATAGTTCTGAACATACCATTAGTAGCTATTAAGTAATTTTTTAAATTTATAATCACTCATCTGTATAGTATGTCCAAATACAGTGTTAGTCTAACCTTTTATCTGTAAAACAAAGCTAAACAAAACACAGCCAACCTGTTGATTTTGGCCACCTAATAATCAGTAGAAATTGCTTAAATGTGACAGTATTATTGATTAAAAATATAGAAAGAAAACAATTGACCATGTATGCATGACTACAATATCCATGCATTTTAATAAGAAAAAACTGGTAATTTTTTATTTCTTTTTAATTAGAACAAATTACACATGCCATTTTCCTTGATGTTCTTTATAACCATCTCGGAATATTGCATGCCATAAAAGAATTAAATAACTTAAAATTTCTAAATAGGAAGTAAGGGAGCAGAGGTGACAAAAACAGGTTCAAAATCCGATAGCAACTTGAAGCCCCAGGCAAACTACAGAATTTTAGTTTATAAATCACTTCCTCAAATACATAGAATTTAAAATTTCATTTCAATATTTAAAACAGGGAGTAAAGTGTAGGGCAGGCAACCCGAGGTGGAGCCCTAACTTTTAGTGATTATGTGATTGGGAAAAGCATTCAGTCTCTAAAATTACTGGTGTGAAGAGTATATTATGATGTTGAAGAGTAAAACATAAGACCCATACAACTATAACAGCTGTAGAGTTCTGAAGCTTTATTCAACATTGCCTTAGTATGTAAGGTGTCTTCCAGGTCTATAGAAATTATTACTGTAATTAACTACTGTAATTAACTAAGGTGTTACTATAATTAACTAAGGTGTTTAATGTGAAACATTTGAAGAAGCTGTGAAAGAAAAAAAGAAATACCTTATTTTAGAATTCATACATTTCATGGCAGCAAAACTTTTCCTCAATAACACCAGCTATATCTTCCTTTTCAACTCAGCAATACATTTCCCATGTGGGACCACAATCAGATTTGAAAAAAACAAACAATAGACAAGTTTCATGAACGGATGTGACTGAAATGTATGGTTCAACTGTTTATTGGAAGGTATATTTTTAGGAGGTTATATGAATGTTGATTTCTAGTAAGTTATCTAAAAGAGGCTTAACAGCTTCACAGGACTCCTGGGTAGAATCCTGTGATCCAGGCTATAGGAAAATTGAAAGGCTTTCATTCTTCATTCTCCTCAAGGGCCAAACCCCAAGGTTGGTTTGGCTAACTTACATTGCCAGAGAAAAATCTGATTGTGCCCACCTCTTCCCAACTCCCATTCGGTAGTTCAGTAGCATCACATTATAGCTTGAAAGCAACCATGGTAGGAGTATTTACGATATGGAAACTAATGAACACTAATTGGGGCCTTTTGCAGGGAGAGAAGGATCCTATTGTGGGGAAGCCCAGTTGTTACAAATTTTCCAGATGGCCACTAGCCAACCCCATGAAAACTCTTGTGGCAAGAAAAAGTGACCCAATGTTAAATATGTTGGTGAAAAGAGAACCAGTTTTTCCTGCCTTTCTTTGAAACTAGAATCTCCTCCCCAAGAGCCGCATGGTAAAGTGACTCTCTAACTGCCAGGCTCTCAAAAGGGAGCATTCCTTGCTTTACCTCTAAAGCTAAGTGACAAAGGACAGACTCTTAATAGTCTGAATTCCAAAAAAAGGACATACAGATAAATTAGACACTGAGGTTCATTAAGTATTGCTGCCCTTGAGGAACATTAATCAGTGAGAAACACTGAGGAGAGTAAAGAAAGCTCACATTTCCCTCCTTTATCTCCCTTGCCTTCCCTCTAGGTGAACACACCCTAAGTCAGCCTTTTCCTGCCTCTTCGAGTTTGTGCTGGGGATTTTAGGTGTGAGCTTAATTGCCACCATATGGGGATTTAGGGTAATGTGGGAAGGGAATAGAGGAGATAACAATTAATTAACCTTAATTATTAATTGATTAAGTTAATAACTTAATTAAGTTATTTGACTTTTGAAGGACTTTCTAACTTGCCATAGGGCTTATCATTGTAGCAACTACTGTTTTAATATTCTTTATTTTATGAATATTATTTTGGGTTTGCTAAAATAACCCCAACCCTCCAAATATACAAAGAATTTATTTTTTTAAAGTAGAGGTGTGAAAAAACATTCTATGGCAATGACACTGGTATGTGATGGAAGGATTCAAACTGACAAAAAGACCAGAAAATACATTTTTTTTTGTTTTTTTAATTTTCAAATTTTTACTTTCCCCACAAACTGCCTCAGGGTAACAGTATTAAAATTAAAATCATCCTAGAAAATTATAGTTCTGATTAAAGCAACATAAACTACATTTTAAAAATCTGTGTGTGTTTTTTTGTTGTTGTTTTCTATATCCGGTGGCCAAATAAAAAGGTTAGTTATTGCGTGCACCCTTAAGAAAAGTGGACAAAATGGGACTTTAAAATGTCACAGAAAATAAGAATTTCAGAGATAAAGGTTCTTCACTAGAAACAACCTATACTTAGTTCTCACATGCGTGCATTTGAGGGATGTGAAAAGTTGTTGAAATGAAATTGAGCAAGAAATTCACAACCTAAGAGAATGCAAGGAGAAAAGAGATGAGTTAATTAATAATCTTGCCCCTTAATAATCTTATGCTAAACAAATTCATTGACTCAAAAGGAAAGAAATGTTTACAAATTATCACATAAGCCCCTACTGTAGCAAACAAAGACACATTTCAAACACCTGCCTCCTGTCTGTATTATCATTGAAACTGTCAGTACAGTGAGTGTCTGGTACAGAATTTAAATCTCATGCATCTTGAAAAAAGTATAATTATTTTTTTATTCTCTACTTTTAAAACTTTCAGGGATGTAATTTGCCAAACTTCTTAAAGCTTTCTGACTCTAAGAATAATTCTAAAAGGGATGCATGTCACAGATCTCTGCTTGCAGCTATTCGTAGATTCTCCCTTGGAATCTTGGTGATTGGTTCTTATAGGGTGTTTTTTTTATGGTATATTAAATGGCCATTGGAGACCTGTGTTCTAAAAGTGTTTGGAACTTTTAAAAGAACTGACTAGGAGAATGATTGTTTGTGGAAGCAGATAACACAGGGGAGCTGAGCAAGAGAGGCCGTCTTCCCTGAAAGGTAGAACAGCCAGCTCTGACAATTCTGCAAGCTGTGAAGTCAGAGTTCAGGTGACTTTGAGAAAGAAATTTCATTGTGAAACCCAGAGAAACTTACAGAGGAACAGAGGGCACAGGCAGAAAACACTGTGCTCACTTAAGCAATAAACTGACTCCAAAGAAACAGCAACCGTTCTGGAGGGAAAGTGTAAGTGTGCCCTAAGTAAAGATCACACACCGCAGGACCTTGGGTTTATAGCAGGAGCTAGACAACGGTCATGGGCTGGAGTACTTGATTGAGACTGAGCAATGCTTTAGCTAGGGTTAAGCTGACCTGAGAAACCTTAGATCCTTGTATTTCACTTACCATTACTGGGTTGTGACCCTAGGTCAATGTAGTAGTTTATTCACTGTGAGGGCTGACTGTGTATGAACTGCAGCAGTGCACATCATAGGGGGGAGGGTAAGGAAGAAGTGGAAACCTCAAGAAGCTATGAGCACTGAAGGTGGAAGCAGATTTATCTTGAAGTTACTGAAGCTTCAGCTTCAGAGCCCTTACTCGCACCACCTCCTTTGTGGGGGTTGCCTCTGGGTGACCTCGGACATGATGCAATTAGGTTACAGGTAAATTTAACTTGTGTTCTGTTAGATACACAAATCTATACTTTGTAGTCATTTATAGTTATTAGTCACCCCAGTGTCAAAATATTTTCCAGAATATTCCTATCACCACTCCGCTAATTCCCTGTGTCCTGAAATGAAGGTACAGGGCCCAACGTAAAATTTATAACCATCAGTACAAGTAATATTTGAATACTAATTAATGAATCAGCATCATCTTTACAAGGAGAATTTAATAGTAGTCATTGCCCGTATACCTGGATATACTTGAAATCTTAGAGTTTATACATGAAAGAGACTTGATAGAGATTGTCTAAATTCCAAATTAATTTTTCAAATTAAAAAATTATAAGTAGTAAACCTACAACGTTGAACAGCCTTCTCAAGGTAAGACTAAATTATCTTTCTCTAGTCTTTTCTAAGGGAAATAATATTATAAATTGTTGGCAAATAGATAATTAAAAAGTGTGCAACCAAAAAATAAAAAAAAATCATTGTATTCTGAAGGTCAAACAGTTAATTAATAACAATTATATAAAGGTAAAAAGTCTATTTTAAATGTCCGATGGCTAATTAATTTTAAAATATATTGGTTTCCCCTCTGAATTTTGTGCTATTTTGAAAGGTCTCCATATAAGAGAAGTTTGTGGCCATAACTTGTTTCACAACCAGTCCTGTGTTGGTGGTATTCCTTCTGGTTTTATTGCAGCTTAGTCTTTTTCGTATTATCTGGTTTTACACCCCCCAAATTTAACATTGTTCAAAAATATTTTCTAATTAAAGTCAAATGCATCTAACAATCCCCCAAACATCCTTATAGCAGTTTGACCTTCCATTCAGGTAAACAGGGTGATCTATTTTACCTTGTTGTCATGTTTTTTTATTTCCCTTAAATCAACAAGAATCCTCCATTTTATTTTCTTTGTGACATTGATATTTTTAAATAAGGATATCCCTCAGTATAGATTCATTCAATTGTTTAGAACAATTGTGCTATATGGTGTTTAAAAATGCCCATTTGTCTGATTGTTTTCTCATGTTTAAATTCAATTTTGAAGCTTTTGGTAAAAGTACTACATAGATGACAAGATTTTCTATTGTACCATATCATCAGAAACATAAAATCAGCATGGCAGTTTGTTTTCTGTTAGTGATATAATATGAAATTGGGTCACAGTTATCTGCCTGAGTATTATCTGAGTTCCCCTGTTTGTGATTGGTAAGTGATCTGTCCCGTTGATACCTTGAAAACCATGTGAATAGCTTTGCACTAACTTTTGTGCTCAGAAGTTCTCAGGAGATGCTTAACTACTTTATTAAGTAATTTAGACAAGAAAAAGTATGATTCTAAGAAATCCAAATTACAAAGTGGGGCCATTCATGGTGTCCTGTAATAAAGTGGACAGAGCTCAGGTGGTTGCTGTCTCGGCAGCATTGGGATTCACTGACTGAGTTTGCAGGTTACGGGGCAAGGCTCTGCTGAAGCTGATGAGCCATACCATGTGATCCATCTGACGCTGGCCATTACATCCGATGTTTTAATCTAAATGGTGATTAGTTCCAGGTTTGTGAATTGCTCTTGGGCTGAATCTGCTCCTTTGCACTTAATTGTGTGTATCCACATTTTCCAGGAAATACTTCTGCACTTACTGAATTCCTGTTGACAGTGTCACAGCATGTTTCCAAAGTGCACCAGCTGCCCAAATGCTGTCACGACAGCTGGGGTCACATTTGCTTGAATGATGCATCATATCCCATTTGCCTGACTTCACAGGACCCCTAGTGAAGAAAAGATTGTTTGTTTGTTTGATTGATTGATTAATTGATTGATTTACTTTATTAATTAAAAGAACTTTGACTCTCTTGAGCCCAGGTGACATTTCTTAACAATCTCTCTTGGTCGGGTGGCAGCAGCTGTCTTGGATGTTACTGCTTCACATAAAGGGGATTTTCACTTGTGCTGGGGACCTATCCTTCACTGTCCTTTTTCATCCTGCTGCCTGTTGCTGCTGCTAGAATTGTTTTCAGTCCTTTGTGCACAATGGTTCTGAAATTATAGTACATATATGTCTTACTTTTAGTTTTCCAAGGGTTGATTCTTATCTCTGTCATCCGTAGTTCAGGATCCCTTTCCAAAACATCCGAATTTTAGACTAATTATTTCTGGACTGTTTAAGCCAGGAGCTCACTTCCCACTGACACAGAAGCTCATGTGTCAATGTTGTGACAGCAAAACATTACAGATATTCAGCATTTCACTCTTGATATAAACCAGTGAGACCTTAGTTGGTCTGATTTGCTGATGAGGCTAAATTCTACAGCCTTAACATGAGAAAACATGACCCTTTTTTAAAAAAAATAGAGATTTTATTGAAGCAATTTTAGAAAAACTTTCCAATCAATGTGAGGAATTAATACTGCAAAATAATTCCTTTTTACCCCATAGCCCTATTAACATCCTGCATAAGAGCAATGGAGAATAGTCAGTTACTTTTTATTGAACACTTGAAAATTTACTGTGTAATTTTTATAGCAAACATAGAAAAATATCTTTTTTACAAGTATTCCTTCCATATCTTTTAATCTTCCTATCTGATTTATTCATATTTTTTCAGAAAAAAGGCAGAGAGCAATTAATATATTTAGAATACCTTCCAGGATATCTAAGTGAAGTGATAAACACATTCCCACTCACATCCTCTCATTCACTTTCCTGTGCGGTTGTTTTTCTCAGTAAGGTCATGCAACACATATTAAATTCTAAAGACAAGCTGAACAAGTGATACCAAATTGGTGATCCAGCCTAGAGGCACACAATGAGGATATGATAATGGCATAATCAGTCTGTCTTATCCTTTTGTCATAACACAATAGACAAGTGGAGAAGTGAACACACAATGGCTCAACATTGCTTGTGTGAGGGACTAATTTGCTGTCTTTGTTAGATATTTTTTCCTGGGTTTTGAAAAAAAAAAAAGGCAAGCCTTAAAGTTTCTCTAAGAAATCAAGGGAAAACCACAGTTAAGTTGTACTAATTCCATTCTTTTTGTGTTTAATATCAATATGTGAACCCCAGAGGAGTTTTTTTTTTGATATTTAAGTTTATTTTATAGATTATGCTATTATACAAATTTTCCCTATTGGCCCCCTCATCCTGGCACCCCCTTCCCTCCAGCAATCCCCCTCTTAGTTCATATCCATGGGCCATGCATATAAGTTCTTTGACTTCTCCATTTCTTCTACTATTTTTAACACCTTCCTGTCTATTTTGTTCCTACCAATTGTGCTTTATCTTTGTGCTTATCCCCCCATTCTTCCCGTTCTATCTCCCCACTGTTAACCCTCCATGTGATCTCCATTTCTATGATTCTTTCCCTGTTTAGGTTGTTTGCTTAGTTTGTTTCTGTTTTTGTTTAGATTCAGTTGTTGATAGTTGTGAGTTTGTCATTTTACCGTACATAGTTTTGATCTTCTTTCTCTTAAATAATCCCCTTTAACATTTCATTTAATAAGGGCTTGGTGATGATGAACTCCTTTACTTTTACCTTATCTGCAAAGCACTTTATCTGCCCTTGCATTCTAAATGATAGCTTTGCTAGATAGAGTAATCTTGGTGTGGGTCCTTGCTTTTCATCACTTTGAATACTTCTTGCAAGTCCCTTCTTGTCTGCAAAGTTTCTTTTGAGAAATCAGCAGATAGTCTTATGGGAACTCCTTTGTAGGTAACTCTCTGCTTTTCTTTTGCTGCATTTAAGATTCCCTCTTTGTCTTTAAACTCTGACATTTTAATTATGATGTGTCTTGGTGTGGTCCCCCTGGATCCAATTTGTTTTGTACTCTCTATGCTTCCTGGACTTGTATATCTAATTTTTTTTTTTTTTTTGCCAAATTAAGGAAGTTTTCTTTCATAATTTTTTCAAATAAGTTTTCAATTTCTTGCTCTTCCTCTTCATCTTCTAGTGCCCCTATGATTCAGATGTTGGCGAGTTTGGAGATATCCCAGTCTCTTCTTATTCTCTCCTCATTTTTTTTCTTGAATTCTTTCTTCATTTGTACTGGTTGACTGTTTATTTCTTCCATATGTTCCAAATTGTTGATTTGAACCCTGGCTTCCTTCCTTCACTGTTGGTTTCCTATGAGTTTTCTTTATCTCACTTAGTGTAGCCTACATTTCACTCTCATGCTTTTGGTATACTCAGTGAGTTCTCTGAGCATCCTTATCACCAGTGTTTTGAACTCTGCATCTGATATGTTAAAAATAAATGAATGTCTTTTTAAAAAATCTATTATATTATCCTTAACCATTATATTAGGCTTCTCTGGAGAAACAGAATATGTATATACAATACATATATATGCAATATACAAACATATGCATAACATATTCCAAAGAAGGAATATATTAGACCATACAGGAAGAGATTAATTATAAGGAATTGACTCACATGAGTGCAGTGACTCCCAAGTCCCAACATCTGCAGGATGAGTTAGCAAGCTGGAGACTCAGGATAACTAATGATATAATTTGACTAGTCAATGGCGTCGTTCCAAAGAGAAGAGCAGGCTTAACACCTTGAAAGAAGCAATCTTTCAGTTTGAATCTGAAAACAGGAAAAAGCTGATATCCCAGTTTTAAAGCAAGAAGGATTTTCTCTTATTTGGGGTAGGGTCAACTTTTTTCTCTCTTCAAATACTGGTTTGGATGTGGCTCAGTAGGAAAGGCAATCTACTTTACTCACTTTACCAACTTAAACATTACCTTCATCTAAAAACACCCTTACGGGAACACCATAATAAATGTCAGTCCAAATACCTGGCACTCTGTGGCCCAGTCAAGTTGACTCATAAAACCATCTACATCCTCCTTGAGGATAGTTAGTCATTCAAATGTTTGTTTTCCAAAGTATTCCCTTTATTTTCACCTACCATAGTACATTTTACTCTCACCACCAAATGTTATATGACAGTTGACTTGATTCCTTTGAGTTGTGGCAACTCAATTCAGCCAACTCTTATAAAAATAGTACTGATGGCAGGAGTTCTGATTTATATGTTTATGTTGGATTCACCTTATTTATTTTTCCAGAGATAATTCTGTTTTTAGAGATATGTAAAATCAAACCTCAACTACACATTTTAATCATAAATTCACATTCCTGAGCAAGGATATGTCACAATTTAAATGTTTGATGCTGCTAGGCAAACTATTTTTATTTTTAAGAAAGACTTTAGAGATAGCCAAACCCTTCAGTTCTGTTACAAAGAGTCCAAGTGTGAGGAAGTAAAACATCTTGCTCCGAGGAATGGTAGAGAGAGATCTAAGAGTCAGATTATCTCTTGGGTGTCAAGCCTGTTGCACCTCTCAGTTGGGGACACTTTCTCTTGTGCTATGACACAGAAGGAAATGTGGGACAGATATGCAACAAAATCTCACACTTCTCTGGTTAACCCCAAGCCACTTTTTCTATTTACTGATTACCATTATTCTCATCTAAATTGTTAAGAGAAAAATATCAGTAAATTAAGCCAATCTTCTAATAAATAGTTGCTGAGTAAATGTAACCACAAATAGAATAGATAAAGTGACCATTGCTAGAATTATTCTTTTTATCACATGTAATAAATAGGAGATTCTCCTAAAGAATATTTCAAAATTATATTGCTATTATTTCTAGGAGAGAAATGCAAAATAACCCATAAAAGGAATATATTGTAACCACAAATAGTAACAGTGCTTGCTTGAGCAGTATCTCCTTCCCTGCAGGCACCATTACATAGGAGCCCGCCCTAGTGGCGAAGATAATAGAATGATGGTGAAAAGTTCAAACTTCAGGCTGTTGTCAGAGGTTCATTTTATTTCATAGTAAATTGGTTTTAAAACTTAATAAACAAGGAAAAAGAAAACAGAGAATACAATGAAGAAACATTTTAACTTTGGAGATCTGATTCACACAATTTTTCTCAAACCTACTTATTTGCAAAAACAATAGCTGTGAAGGCAAAGGATAAACAGTCATCTAAGTCAGCAACAAAGCCATATGAAGGATTCCCTTCCTTTGAATTCTCCTCGCTTCTTTCTAAGGACCCCAAGTATACCAAGTGTAAGTGGCAACCTTTCTGCCTGTCAGAGCTGAGGAGGGAGCCACTCTTTCCTGCTTGGTGGATGCTGGTGGCAGGGGAGATTAAAGCTCAAGTGTCAGAGTGGGAAAGGGGCTGATGACCAAAGTGTGGGGACAATAGCTTATACTTTTGGGTCAGTAGCTACTCTCACTAGAGGATCAGCATTGAGCAGCTCAGTGTCCAAAATATCTAAGCTGGGAAAGGAGAGGGAAAAAACTAAATGTTTCAAACTCTAAGTGGCTAAGTTTGATATAACTTTCCTATTTTTGTATGATTTTCTTAGATTGTGCAGAGTTCATTCCATAAGAACTTCAGTTTCTGTTACAAAGTCACTTGTGATAAGAAGAATATAATGTTGAGACTGGAAAACTACCTCTTTATTTGCTTTTTATTTTAACTTCCTGTCAGTGTTTTTTTTTTTTAATAATCTGGAAAATGTTGCTGAGAGTAATGGTACCTAACCCTGATGTTTCAAGGATGGCCATATTCTGTTTCATCTTAGTTTGAGTAATAAGCCTCAGTTCACTTCCATTTTAGAGTGGTTCAGAATTAACTGAATAGTTTGTTTCTTCATATAGTGGTATTGAAGAGAGTGTAAGAAAGTCTTTAAAATATGAACAAAGGGACTATTCCAAATTCTAAGGAGGTTAATCTTGCATTCCCTGAGCCTACAAAATTAAAATAACATACTAAAAGTTAATCTGAGAGACCACAAACACCTGGAACTACTCTATACCACAGATCTCTAAAACCGAATCAAAATGAAACTAATATTTTGAAGTGAAATTCATCAACATATGAAGAAAACCATTTAATTTAGTATTGTCTATATTTCATTAAGTGAGGGTTTAATAAAACAAAAAATGGCCCTGACTTTTAAGGAATCGGGAGTGAAACCAACACACATTCATTCACCTGGAGAATATGCAAAGAATTCAAGGAAAGGATGATAAGAGTACAGATAATGACTTCTCTTTCAAAAACACATTCATAAACAGTGTGATTTAAACAAAAAACTATTTCAAGGGCAAATATGTCTGCCCATATTGGAAACTTAAAATCATGTGCTGCCGGGCCAATGGTAAAAGAGAAAATGATCACCGATCACCAGCATTCAGAATAATGCTCACATACAGGCTAAACACCCAATTGAATAAAATAAAAATCAACTGCATACACACACAGACACACATAAACATAATCATATCTGCCTGGCACTCAAGGCTATTGCTTAAATTTACATAGGGCTTCCCATATACCTACCCTAAGCTCTAGTTAAATCTCACCCCTGCTATTGCTTCATACATCCCATTTTATGCTATTAAGTTTTTGTGTTTTTCCTTCCAATCTAAGTACTTCAAACTCTGCTTTCATAATCTTATTCTTTCAAGCTCCATTCCAAAATATCATTTCTATTTCATAAAGATATTATTTGTATTTCTTTAATTTCAAATTCAAATTGTGTAACCTCTTCTTTTAACTTCCATTCTATTAAGATAAAGACAGAAGTGGCAGGGTAGACAGAGAAGATTCTTAGGAAAAGATGTGAAGTTCAGCAATTTTTCTTAAACATGTATTAATGTTCAGTTCTTAATGTGATTTTCTCCCCGTCATTTAATCATTCAACAATTTGCTGACTGTTTATTTTGAGCTACACCCTGTGATAGATCGTGAAAATGAAAATATGAATTAAGATGTAGTGCCATCCCTCAAATATTTCACATGTAATGGGCAATAGGGATTTATTTGAACATTACCAGACAACAAAAGCAGAGAGGATGATGAAAGAGAACCAGGGTAGTGAAAATTTTTCTAAGTATACATGTCTAACTGATTCAAAATTCAGAATGTAGAGATCAGTGAGGATTATTTTATCATATACTCTATCACTGAAGACATGATATAGACAACTAAAAAAATACAATTAGCAAAATGATAAAAATCTTATTTGTTGCCCTGAGAATATTTGAATTTGCTTCTCAGTTTCATTTGTTTCAGATTTTCACATTTCATGGTTCACTGAGCTCCTATGAATCAGCTGAAACATTTTTAAAAATCTATTGTTATTTACTTATTTACATATTACTTACTTTATAAGTTTGTAATTTTTCAGATTAAATTTCTGACCATAATGAAGCACTATGATAGAGATTAAATATTTTAAATCATTTTCTCTATATGCTAATCTCTAAATGTTTTTAATGCTTAGCACATAAAATTTTCAAGTACACAGAAGTAGACAAATGTATATATACTTAAGAAACATGAAAATCTCATGGAGGCTCAAAACATTATTTAGTAAGCTAAATAATATAAAAATATTTGTTAGTTTTCAGAAAAGGGATAAATACAAAAAAGTAAAAGCTTAAAGTTATGGAACTACAGAAGGCTCAACATTGAGGAATTAATTGAATTAATGCCTTTATTTTCTGAATGAAGGTTATCTGTGTGAACTTGAATCAATTAACCTCTGTGTCATCCATTACTCATCTATAATATTGAGCTGAATATTTGTTCCTATCTAAAGAAGTTTAATGGTGTATTATGCCATTCAACAGAAACTGTTTTGCAAAATTCAACAAATATTGACACATTTTTTAAGTATTATTAATTAGGTGAAAAACAAAAATAAACTAAAACTTTAATTGCTGAAAATAAAAATGTTCATATGTATGAAAAAGCTACTTTTCCCCTTTTGGTAACTTATTCCAAAATATCAGAATATTAAGAAGTAAAATATAATATGGACCTTATATGGTAAGGATCCAGATGGGAGTTTTTCAGCCTCCACGTAAGTAGCTCTCTACAAGGGGCTTTGACACAGTGGCTGACACAGAGGGAAATTTAATGTATTGTATTTTCAGAGGCTCTGTATCATATAATCTTCTCCAACACTTTGAGATTATAAGAGACTTGAATGAATATCCTTTTCTAAAAGGGAAAGACAATTAATTAATTAATTAATTAATTTATTTATTTATTTATTTGGTTGTTCATGATTGCTCTACATTCACACAAGAAGGAATCAGGTGATGAGGCCTTGGAACAGTGACACTGCTTTCAAAGCCAAATCTGTTCAAAGATGATCTATGTTGATAACATAGTAGGCACAGCCTTTTAGGAATCTGAGTTGCAGCCCCACTGAAAAGCAGTTTAACCTGCTCAGGATGTCAAATCAGATGGGTTTGCTTGAAATCTTGGGACTTTCTTCAGAGCTCCTGCCTCAGAAAAACTTTCTTCAGTAGAGTCGGTTTCTGTATTGATTAGAAATAGTCTTAGTAGAAATGTTAGTGTTAGCAGGAAACAAGACCCAATATGAAAATAGATAGATAATAGATAGATAGAAAAATGGATGATATGTGAATGTGTATATCTTCATACTTTCCATAACCTCAATTAAAAATATAATAAGCCTATTAATAATATTTTATATTATGATTTAGTTACTGAATGCTAATGTATAAAAATGGTGGTAAATCATATGTGACAATGACATTTGAACCAGTGCACTCTGGATAGTCAATTAAATATATCACAAATAATTTATCAAAATAGATCAAATTTTTCAAAATCATCAAAAAGCCAATTTTGTCCACACATTTTATTGCTTATATCTTAGATTTCATATAAAAATGAAATACATAGGGGCAAAGCATAGAATGGTAGTAACCAAGGGCTGGGTGAGGAGGAAATAAGTAGTGTCAATTCAACGGATTAAAGTCTCAGTTATGCAAGATGAATAATTTCTATTTATACAAGATGAATAATTTCACCAGAAATCTGCTGTACCACATTGTGCCTATGGTTAAAAATGTTGTATTGCATACATAGACATTTGTTAAGATGGCAGAACTTAATTAAGTATTTTTACCAGAAAAAGAGAGAGAGTGAGTCAGGTAATGAGAGCTAATTTACATAAACACATATGCCTACTGTACTTTTTCATTTACATAAATATATTTGATCAACAAAGATAGCTTTTCTAATTATCTTATGTTTTACCAAAACTATAGCATAAATACAAAAGTTTGCCTAATATAACTAGAAAATAAATTTAAACATATAAATAGTTTTAAGAGTTCCAGCCAAGATGGAGGTGTAGGCAGAAATGCTTTGCTTCCTCTCACATTAAAAAGATGGATAACAACCAATTTAAAAACAAAGAACAACCAGAACTGCCAGGAAAATGTTTGCATGGAAGTTCAACAACCAAGAATTTAAAGAAATATTCATCCAGATGGTAGGAGGGGCAGAGAAGGAGAGCCATGCAGAGAGGACTGGGGCAAGGCTGTGACTGGTAGACAGAAGTGGGCAAGCAGCAGCTGGAAGACCACATGGGCCTTGCCACATTCAGGTGCAGATAAGCCCAGGGGAACAGTGGGGGAGTGAGATGGACCATGAAACCTAGGGTTTCAGTGTGGGAAACTAAAGACTCAAAACTCCAGGCTTTTAAAAAGTCTGTGGGTATTGTGGCAGCTAGAGAAATTCCCAGCCTCACAGGAGAGTTTGTTGGAGAGACCCACAGGCTCCTAAAATGCACACAATCCCACCCACCTATGAATCAGCATCTGAAAGGGCACAAAGCACTTGTGGGAAGTGAGGGAAGTGACAGAAAGTGGGATGAGAGTGAAGCAAGAGGCATTGTGCCCTCTTAGACCCCTCCCTCACAGACAGCACCAATGCATCAAAGAGTATTGCCCCACCCTGGAGAATACCTAAGGCTCTGCCCCTTACACTTAACAGGTGTGCTGAGACAAAGAAATATGGCCCAAATGAAAGAATAGATCAAAACTCCAGAAAAATAAATAAGTGATGAGGAGATAGACAGCCTGTCTGATGAAGAGTTGAAAACACTGGTAATCAGGATGCTCACAGAATTGATTGAGTTCAGTTGCAAAATGAAGGAAGAAATGAAGTCTACACAAGAGAAATAAAGGAAAATATACAGGGAACCAGCAGGGAAGGGAAGGAAACCAGGACTCATATCTGTGATCTGGAGCAAATGGAAGAAATAAGTATCCAAATGGAACATAATAAAGAAACAAGAATGCAAAAAAATGAGGACAGGCTTATGAACTCTGGGACAACTTTAAATGTTCCAACATCCAAATCACGGGAATGCCAGAAGGAGAATAGGAGGAGCAAAATATCAAAAACTTATTTGAACAAATAATGAAAAAAAACTTCGCGCAACCTGCTGAAGAACATAGACTTCTGTGAAGTCCAGGAAGCCCAAAGAGTCCCAAAGAAATTGGACCCAAGGAAGAGAACACCAAGGCACAACATAATTACATTACCCAAGATTAAAGATAAGGAAAGAATCTTAAAAGCAGCAAGGAGAAGGGAGAGAGTTACCTACAAAGCAGTTCCCATAAGACTATCCCCAGATTTCTCAAAAGAAACCTTGCAGGCAAGAAGGGGCTGGAAATATTCAAAGTCATGAAAGGCAAGGACCTACATGCAAGATTACTCTATCCAGAAAAGCTTTCATTTAGAATGGAAGGGCAGATAAAGTGCTTCCCAGATAAGGTCAAGTTAAAGGAGTTCACCAAGACCTTATTGCATGAAATGTTAAAAAGATTTTTCTAAGAAATGGAAGTTCAAAAACTATGAACAGTAAAATGACAATAATTCACAACTATCAGCAACTGAACCTAAAGAACAAAAACAAAAACTAAGCAAACAACTAGAACAGGAACAGAAAAACAGTAATGGAGATCACATGGAGAGTTATCAGTGGGGAGCAGGAGGGAGGGAATGAGAGGAAAAGGCACAAAGAATAAGAAGCAGAAAAGGTAGGCATAAAATAGGGGAAAGTTAAGAATAGTATAGGAAATGAAGAAGCCAAAGAACATACATATACAACCCATAGGTATAAACTGTGGGGGGTTAGATGGGGCAGGGCAGGGAGAGGGGGTAAAGGGGAGGAAAAAATTTTGGACAACTGTAATAGCTATCAATAAAATATACTTAAAAAAGAAAATAAATAGTTTATAACAAATTGAGTTATAAAGTGTATAGATCTTTGACAAGTTCAAACATTAAAAATACAACTGCGTACCTAGATGTAAGTGAGCAAAATTTTGATGGTCAAATAGTTTGAGGAACATGAGGAAATTAGCAAAAGAATAAAGACTGCCCCCTGCCTTCTGGACTAGAATCTTATGCATAAGACTGTCTTATAATGAAACATCCTGGTGTACGTGTTGTTTAAGACAATAAGTCTTCTTCAGGCTCAATAGCAGCAGCGTATTGCAAACTGAAGGTAGAATGACAAACTTGAAAGAAGAGAGATCTTTTAGAGAGCTGATGAAAGCCTATGGTGGATAGTAATTTCTGATATGAAAACATAATACAATTATTGATTAAAATAGTATTTAGGGCAATTATGTAAACATGCAAGCCAAGCCACACATACTTCAATATATCCTCTGTCTTCATGTCTTTTAAAAAAAGCTCTCCAATGTGATTATTCATATATTCTGAAAAATACAGAGTTTGAATTAACTGATACTTTTTGTCACCACATCATCCTTGAAAGAAAATCTGTATATTTCTTTACACCTGCTTGAAGGACGCTGTAGTCAAGAAAATGATGCCCCTACCCCCAAAACATGATCATATTATAATCTCTAGAACCTATGACTATGTAATCTTACATGGGGAAAGAGGCTTTGCAGGTATGATTAAATTAAGGATTCAAAAAGTATTTTATTGTTGTTCTATTTTTCCCCCTTTACTTTCTCTTCTCTGATCATCCCTCTCCCTGTTCCCACAGTCAAACCCCACCCTGTTGTCCACGCCCATGGGTGATTTGTATAAGTTCCTTGACTAGTCCTTTCCCCTTCTTTCCACCCTTATCCCCCATCCCACTCCCCTCTGGTCACTGTCAGTCTATTCTTTGTTTCCTCGCCTCCTGTTCTATTTTTTGCTCATTTGCTATTTTGTTCATTAGGTTAATCATATAGGTGAGATCATATGGTATTTGTCTTTCATCGCCTGGCTTATTTCCTTTAGCATAATGCTTTCCAGTTGCATCCATGCTGTTGCAAAGGGTAGGAGCTCCTTCTTTCTTTCTGCTGCACAGTATTCCATTGTGTAAATGTACAATAGTTTTATGATCCATTCATTTGCTGATGGGCACTTTGGTTGTTCCCAGCACTTGGCTATTATAAATTGTACTGATATGAACACTGGTGCATAGGTTGTTTTGAATTGGTGTTTCAGGATTCTTAGGGTATTATCCCTGCAATGGATTTGCTGGTCAAAAGGCAGATCCATTTTTAGTTTTCTGAGGAAACTCCATACTGTTTTCCACAGTGGCTGCACCAGTCTGTGTTTCCACAACAGTGCACAAAGGCCCCTTTTTCTCCACATCCTTGCCAGCACTTGTTTTTTGTTAATTTATTAATGATAGCCCTTCTGATCAGCCTGAGATGGTATCTCATTGTGGTTTTAATTTGCATCTCTCTGATGGCTAGTGTTGTTGAGCATTCTTTCATATGTGCTTCTTTATATATTTTGGATATCAAACCCTTCTCCAGTGTATCATTGGCAAAAACATTTTCCCAGATGGTTGGATCCCTTTTTGATGTTGATGTTTTTTTAGCCTTGCAGAAGCTTTTTAGTTTGATGTAGTCCCATTTGTTTCTTTTTCCTTTGACTCCCTTGCCCTAGGAGTTACATTGGTGAAAATATTGCTGCGTGGGATATCTGAAATTTTACCACGTATGTTTTTCTCTACTACTTTTTTGGTGTCACAACTTGTATTTAAGTCTTTCATCCATCCTGAGTTTATTCTGGTGTACGGTGTAAGTAAGTTGGTGGTCTAGTTTCATTTCTTCGTATGATGTACCTGTCCAGAACTCCCAACACCATTTATTGAAGAAGGTATTTTTACTCCATTTAATGCCCCTGCTCCCTGGTTGAATATTAATTGATCATAGAGACTTGGGTTTTATTCTAAGCTCTCTTCTGTTCATTGATCTATGTGTCTGTTCCTATGCCAGTACCAGACTTTTGATTACATTGCCCTTGCAGTATACTTTGACATCAGGTATTGTTATCCCTCATACTTGGTTCTTCTTTCTCAAGATTTCTGAGGTTATTTGTGGTTGTTTTTTGATCCATATAAATTTTTGAAATATTTTTTCTAGAACTCTAAAATATGTCGTTGGTATTTTCATAAGAAATATGTTGAATCTATACATTGCTTTGGATAGTATAGACATTTTAATGATATTAATTCTTCCATTGCGTAAACACAACATGTTTCCATTTATTTGTATCTTCCTTAATTCTTTTCTTCAGTTTTCTGTAGTTCTCTGAGTACAAGTGTTCTATTTCCTTGATTAAGTTTATTCCTAGGTACTTTATTTTTCTTGTTGGTATAGTAAATGGGATTTGTTCCTACTTTCTGTTTGTGATATTTCATTGCTGTTGTACAAGAAATGCCTTCAATTTCTGAATATTGACTTTGTATTCTGCTATTTCGTCAAATTCACTTATTAGGTCAAGTAGTTTTATAAGGTTTTCTATGTACACTATCAAGCCAAATAACAAGGCTTATTAGAGAGTCCCATATTCTGTCCCGGAAAGGAGTCACCAGAATATGAAACTGAAAAAGCCAGTGTTCATGGTGCCTATCACTATATATACCAATAAACAGAGATAGAGTGAATCTTCATGGTCAGATTTATTCAGATGGCCAGCAATCTGAAAAGATGGCATGTTGGGTACCCTAAAAGACTGTAAAAATTTATAGATGGGGAAGTTTTTACAGATTATCTTGTAGGCCCAATGTAATCACAAGGGCCCTTATAAAAGGGAAAGTGGTGAGTTAGAGTTAAAGGAGATGTGCTGAAAAAGAGAGGAAGAGAATGAGAGAGAGAGAGAGAGAGAGGTTTAGAGATTTTATAATGCTACTGGCTTCAAGATGGAGAAAGAGGCCAGTAGTCAAGGCAAGAAGGCAGTCTTTAGGAGCTTGGAAAAGGCAGGGAGACAGATTGTCCTCTAGAGCCTCTAGAAAGAATAAAACCCTGCAGACACATTGATTTTATCCCTATAAAATCTATTTTGGACTTATGATCTCCATAACAGTAAGATAAGTTTGTTTTACCTTAAGTCACTGGATACATGTGCTAATTTGTTATAGCAGCAATAGGCATCGAACACAGACATCTTCATAAACCAAGGCTTTACAACTAAAGTTAAGGGATGCAAGTTAAAGTGCTTTTGTTATATAGAAAATAAGGAAACATTCAGAGTATCCTCAGTATTAGAGTGATTTGCTTATAAATAGTTTAGTTGGAAGCTGGAGCTGCTGTGTCCACCAGTGTGATGAGCAGTCCCCAGACAGGAACTTCCACTCCAGATTCCTCTGGAGTCACTTTCATTTGAATAACAGAAAATCCAACACACACAAAAAGGAAACATGTAAGGCTAATTCAATTGCAATTGTCTTTCCTGTCAGGGATTGATTTTTGTTTTGTTTTGTTTTTTTACAGTTTTTCTCTAAAGGGGCTTCCCATGTGGTCTTGGTCAAAGAGGATTTCTCAGGATGACATTCTACTACTTGCTGCTTCTTCTCCATCTTACTTAGAAAATATGCTCATTGTATGAGTCAAAATAATATTTTATTTTTGTTCTAGCAGCGTTGAAGTTCAATATTCACTCTAAAAATCAAGCTGTTATTTTTGTTTCACATCTAGTATAACTGATAATAATGAAAAGTCAAATGTGCCCTGATAGTTTGGTTGACACAAGCAGCTTAAAAAGATTTTGCTTGCCTCCTCCACAGATAGTGCAATTTTACTGAGACAACAGTAGCAATCAGATGATTTGAGGCTCATAAAGTGCCCAAATGTGTTGTCCTAAGAAATGTTCAAGGAACAAAAATAAATTAGTATAGAAGTTATAATAAAATATCATTGATCCATGCGATCTAGAAGGAAAATACCTAAAATTGTTGTTAGAAAAAAATAAAATCTATACTAATTTAAAACGATTATAAAATTGCTCATCTAGAGCATATGTTAAAATTCAAATGAAGATAATGAAGTGTTACCTTACAGGAATCTTTAAGCCATGTACTTCAATAAATGCATACGATAAGAAAGATTATATTATGCCATATTAAACTTATTACTGCTATCTTCATGTATTTAGATATTTCTAGACATTTCAAATAGTTCATTTATAATGATCTTTAGGAATTCAATTTATAGTCTTATTTTTTAACTTTTGCTCCCTACTAAAAGCAGATTAACTCAGATAAACTATAAGCCAATCCCTTGAAAATTCTGTTAGTGATGTCACAAGGGCTTTATTACACCAAATATTATAAAAATAATTATATTTTTGTAATTTTTTTCCTGTGCTTTCAAAGAACTTCATAAGTGTTGCCTAGTACTATAGAATGTGAAGAAACTATTTGAAAAGCAATTATTGTTGAATATAAAAGAAGAGGTGATCGTAGCTTTAAGATATCTGATGGTCTACTTTTATAGATTCATAATCTTACATTGTGAGCTTCAACTTTCATTTGGTAAACATATTTGGCAGTCAGTGGTGTTTCTCATAAACAAACAAACAATATAAAAGTCCTTTTTCAGCCCTTGTGAAAAGCAGGAGGCCTGCTGTCACCCCTGAGTGACACCCAGCTGCTTCTCTCTGTGGTAGCTAATAGCAATGCTCGCATAATCGAGAGTATAGCACTAAAGAAATGATGCTCATGGTGAGTAGAATAATGATCATTAAAGCTTTGGCACATTGAGAAACTATTCAAAGTGGTGTTGGTGGCCCTTCTTTGTGTGTCTCTTTTATACCTGCTGTGGGCATGTTCAGTGACTGTAGACATCTGGGTCTGCTTGATATAGCATTGCTAGATACCAAACAAGCCAGTTTTTTCCATAACAAATAGAAACTGTAAAAATATATATGCAGGCTCTCTTAAATTTTTATACTTTTCTTCCTGCCCACAATCTTACTACTGTCTTTAGGCTGTCTATATCCAGGCTATTATCTCCTCTTTCAGCATCCTTAACTGCCTCTAATTTGGATGGAAGAAAACATATATGTTCTTAATTTTACACTATCCTTGAACTTTACACCCTCAACAATAGCTAAACAAGGCCTCAATCATAACTCTTCATATTTTGTATTATGAGCATTATAGTATATGTTTTTATTTTGGACTCTAAACTTTGTGAGAAAAATTACAACACTTGATTTATCATTTTTAAACCCAGTGCTGAATCTGGGTTGGTGTTCATGCAAAATTCTTGGAAACAGACTAGATTGATTAGTACCCATTAACATCTATTTCTTTATGGTCTTACCAAAAGTACATTATGATGCAATGATACTGATAATATTAAAAAATTACACCTCTTCTTGCTATAACAAGACAATGAATAAAAGTTAGATTCTGAGATCAAGACCAAAAATTTTAGTAAAAAATATGGGATTTCAACTACCATCATTAACACTGAGGCTTTCAGCCTCACCCATCCATTTCAGGATGACTGTTTAATCCAGGTTTTAATTGTAAATAAGAGGTCCTAGCACACAACATTTCTCACAAGGTTATCTATTGGAAGGAATTTAGATAGCTTCATAAGTTCAAGAAGAATATTGGGAAATTTACAGGGGCTTGGCAGAAGCTGACAGAGATGAGAACAAGGTCTTGCCATGCAAAAATTCTGTCCACACTGCAGCCACTGGGGAAGAGGACACTGAGCTACAACCACACCTGGATGCTCTAATCTCTGACATGGCCTCTACAAAGCCATCAGAAGCTTGCTTGTTCCTTTGAATTATCCCTTAAAACTGTCTAATGTGGTGCACCTTGGTAACATAACAATAGTTTTCTTGCCAGGTAGTTGAGAGAGAAAATAGGTGTCTATTTTACCTTAAAGGTAGACCAAAATGAGAAAGGAGTTAGGATGTTGTATTAGTCATGGATCTACAGAGAAACAGAACCAGTAGGATATTATTTATGTATGTGAGGACATTTATTATGAGAAATTGGCTAACATAACTATGAAGGCTGAAAAGTCCCACAGGAAAGTCATAACATAATCCAAATCAAGTCTAAAAGCCTGAGAACAATAGTGTAGACCCTGGTTCAAGGACAGGAGAAGACTGATGTCCCAGGTCAAGCAGGCAGATAGAAAGCAAAAGGCTAAAAGGCTGAATTCTTCCTTTCTCTACATTTTTGTTCTATTCAGGTCCTAAATTGGATTAGATGTTGGTTGCCCACATCAGGGAGAGCAATCTGCTGAGCCCACTATTTCAAATGCTAACTTAATCTGGAAACACCCTCATAGACACATCCAGAAGTAATGTTTAATCTGGGCCTCTCTTGGCCCAGTCAAGTTGACACATAAAAAATGAGCCATCATAGATATGAAACCACGAAGTGAGGGCTTCCTGTAATGAAACATCCTAAGGCAGCGATTTTCAACCCTTTTCATCTCATGACGCACATCAAGTAATTACTAAAATTCTGTGGCACAAAAAATATATATATTTTTGCCAATCTGACAAAAAATAAATATAATTTTGATTCAGTCACACCAGATGGCTAATGTTGTGTTGGCTGTTGTCATTTTCTAATTGAACACCTAAGGGAAAGAGGTCAGTGTCCCTGACTAGAGAGTCAGGTATCCCATTTTTTAAAATTCTTGTGGCACACTGATTGAAAATTGCTCTTCTAAGGTCCTGACCAGTTTGAGATCTGACTCTGTTACTAAAGTATGTCTTTACTTTTGGGACTTTATTATTTTAGGCTTTTCACATCCAAATCATAAAATACATAAAGTAGGAGCAGGAATGTGGGTAATTGTTTCAGAGTTGACTCTCCCCCCCACTCTACAACATAAATAAAGTAGAGAGAGGGTACTTTTCATATTCTGGAGTTTCATTTAGGTTTTTTTTTTTTTAATTGTAGGTTTTAACAAAACTCTGTGACTCTAACATCTCTACATGCAGTTTTCACTTCATATGCATACGCTAGTCAGAAAGCAAAAGAAACTGTTTACAAGTTACAAGGCTAATTCATGAAGTCCTGCTCAGTGCATTATGAAAACTAACACTTTTAAGATTGGAAATTAAGTTAAACCACTCAAAAACAGGTTTTCTAATGGCATTTCAGAGTGTTTGTTGGAAAAATCGTGTTTAATTAGAGAAAGTTAAGGACATCAATGACTGCTGTGGGCAGAAGAAAAGAATTTTTCGTGTTCAGCAAAAAGAATCTTTGTACAAGAGGAAGTAAAAAAAGGCAAAGAGACTTAAATGTATATCTGCATGGAACAATTTGAAATGTAATTCATTTAAACTAAGAACTAAAATATAGTAACAGAAAGTGGAGTCAAGTGTACAGTGAGTAGGAAAAGCTGCTACCTTAGCTATTGAAGGCACAATAGACCCAGACTTATTATTTGGAAGAGGACATAAAAGCAGGGATGAGAAATCAGCTCTGCATATGCAAGCACAGGCTGATCATAATTTGGAGGACATTCCCAACCTAGATATATATCAATCAGGCATTTCTGTTGCATATTTATAATGACATTGGCATTGTTTTGTGGATACAATTATAGCTCAGTAGAGTATCTTTAAATACAAAGCAGGTAACAAAACTATTACCTCACCAACCCATTAAGACCTTCATATTCTAGAAAACACCAAACAATGCTATCAAGTGACTTCATGTAAGAAATTAAAACAAGCTGCCTATTTTTTCTGTTCTTTTCACTATATACAGCTGAAGATAATGCATATTTCATTATGTGTATTGGTATTCTGGAGAAAAGAATTGTGCAAAATAAGCACCTAAGAGTTTTGTATTTAAAAAATTATCCATCCTGACATGAATGTAGGATTCTCTTGATTCTGATTCATGCTAGGAAAACATTGTTTCTTAACCTGAAAATTTCAGATATAAAAAAAGTATTATCATAAATATCACTCCCACTGATCCTTAAGACAACTTGATGAATATTTTCCAAATGCATTCCTTTTGGGAAAACTCAGCTCACAACACAGCACAGATGCTAGATGTCAGCTCTTTCCACTGTATTCAGGTGGGGATCTTCGCACAGTGCACAACCTGCATAACTGTGCATGGCTGCTGTCTAAAGACTTCTTAAAATATTCCCAGGAAAACATTATTTCTCCAACTCAATCATGTTGATTCTAATCTATTCATTTATAAATGTATCATCAAATATCAGTCATACTATCAGAGCACATTTATGCACATTAAAATCTCAACATTCTTGATGTCTTGTTTTATAAAAAAATGAAGGTAGCTCCCTTTTAAAAGCATATTCTTTGTATGATGTATTCTACTAGCCACTATATATATATATATATATATATATATATATATGTATATATATATATATATGTATATATATACTATTTATTTCTAAAAAAAAATCCTCTGAAGATGGTAAGCTTTGTTAGTTTGATAAAAGAAATTCTGCACAGTCTTTTCTTCTTCAAGGTCATAACTGAAAGATATTAAAAGAAATCCAGAGATCTCTAGTGATCCACATATATAATTGTGACCTATAATTTCATTCAATTTCTAAATTGTTTTTGAAGAATGAATATATACTGCTATTTCATGTTATTCCTACATATCTATATATTTGTGCCAGAGAGATAGAATATCTCAAAATGTGAATGGCTGAAGCAGAAGAATTGGAATATATTTATACGTACATATATATATATATATATATATATATATATATATATATATATTATTTGGTTTTAATTTATCACTCTGGGTATCTGACTTTCTTACATATGCAACCCTTTCATTATATTTACATAAAATATTGTTCATTATTTAAATCAAACTGACTATTAGCAAACTACCTTATTATTTGTTGTTCATCAACATACATTAATTCCACAGATTTAGGCTCAGCATTGATTTCTTCTTGTGCACCTTTCAATCTAGGGCCACATTTCAAATATCTCCTAGTTTCTGCCAGGTTTCTTCCTCTGTGTTCTCATATTATTTTATATCTTTCTGTCCTCCTCAATTTTATCCCATACATTGATGCTATCCTTGGGGCAATGTGAGAAGTGGAAACCATGAAGATCCTCTTTCAATAGTCTTTAAAAACATTTTCTTGTTAATGTGAACATATGATTATTCTAAACAATAACAACAAAACAAATTTTCAACCAGACATGGGAAGAGAAAGAAACACAGAGGGCAAGGAGGACAGGAAACTTCATTCTAATTATCAAATAAAATGAAAGAATAAAATGTATAATACATTCAAATAGCTTGTATCAGCTAATCCAGTTTTAAAAACAAAAATTCTCCCTGATCCGCCCTGGCGGGTGTAGCTCAGTGGATTGAGCGCGGGCTGCAAACCAGGCATCGCAGGTTTGATTCCCAGTCAGGGCACATACCTAGGTTGCAGGCCATGTCCCCCAGCAACCGCACATTGATGTTTCTTTCCCTCTCTCTCTCTCTCCTTCCCTCCCTTCCCTCTCTAAAAATAAATAAATAAAATCTTAAAAAAAAATTCTCCCTGATCCCTAACAGCGTTCCAAGTTTTATCATCATGCATAAAGTATATGATTAGGAGAGTAGAACTGAGATCAGAAAAGTTTCCTGTCATACATCAGATAGCCCTTTCCTACTTTGCATACAGCCTAAGGGATAGATCAGGTCTGCATATTTCACAGAAGAAAAAAACAATAGCACTATTATCATCAGTGCTGAGCTGTGAACTTCTAAAAAGCAAGTTGGATTTTTTCCACCTAATGCTGTGTCAAAACCTGCCAGAAACATCCTGATCTCAGGATTTTTATTTCTGGTGGTGATGTATGAACTGGAAAGAACATAACTTGATTTTCTAATAAGTGGATAAGCTTTCACTACTGACTATATTATTGAAAAAAAAAAAGAACTTGATAACCGAATGAGTATGGTAGGAAAGTCACTGATGGGGAAGAAACCCGAAACACTAAGATGTTTCAGCTTTATAGAGTCACATACTTGGAAATACTTTACTTTATATTAAAGACGTCAGATCACATAGAAACATTTCTTAGAAAGTTACCATCTAACACTTTTGAATAAAATGTGTTTTCCTTAAAAAATGCTTTCAATGAAAAATGTTCAATATTTTGAAACATGTTATTAGAAGTATAAATCTCTGTAATTAATTTCCTTGCTATAAAACAAAATTAGGCTTCATTAATAATAATGCTTTAGTAATAAGCAGTGATATGTCACATGAGTATGAGACCTAGAGAAGAAAATCTATGCCTACCTTAAAAATAAGTTACTATTTAGACTCACTTGCACATATTTCAATTTACATATAATCAAAAAATGTAAGAAGTGAAATTTGGGAATGTTCTGAGTCTTTTAAGAGCTTCTTGTTAGTTCCTGGGACCAAGTAGTAATGGAACAACCAGATGTACCCAGAACAGGTTAGAACAATAGATGGATCTACTATTGTGCAATTTCAGGGAATCATTTAAGAATAACTTAAATTATGTTAGATATCTGTATTTATCTATCTTATATAATTTTGTTTTGACATATATTATTTCCTCTTGTAAGTCTATTTTACATTAGTAATATAACTCAACATTCACAGATTGTGAATATAACTCAACATATTCACAGATTGCACTCACATCTGGTGTTACACAGTCATTTTTTCCCTATAGGAAATGGCTGCACTAAGATTACACATCACCAAATTTAAACAAAGACAGCAAAATCAACAGTATTCTCTTCTAATTATCTTTCACCAGTTTATTCTGAAGTCTCATGTTATACTTCCATCTTGGGTGGTTTTCCTTCCTTCTAGGACCTACACTGATGGAGCAGCCATCTACACAGATCAAGTTAGTGGCAAGGCCAAAGGGCCATAATAAAATCATGTCTAATGATTTGTAATGGCTCTGCTTGGAAATAGCAAGCCTCATTTCCACTCCCATTTCTTTAGCTAAAGCAATCACATGGCTGCCTGATGTCTATAATGCAGGACCACTACAGAGGGGTTTGGCAGGGAAAACTTTGAATAATTTGGCAATAATACAGGTTATCCCAAACTCAAATCCAAGTTCTCAAGCAGTATTGTCTTTGTCTACTAATCTATTACTCACTTTAGAACTTTCTTTCCTTACATTTATACTAAAACTGTTCCTACTCAGGTCATCTCACAGTTGGCACATCTAATGAATGCTTTCTGTCCTTATATTTTGTTCCAAAGCATTCAATTTATTGCCCCTCTTTTTTAAATTAAATTTATTGGGGGACCTTAGTTAATAAAATTATATGGGTTTCACATGCGCAATTCTGATACATGATTGGTGTATTGCATGGTGTGCCCACCACCCAAAGTCAAATCTTCTCCCTCACCGTGTATGTACATATTCTTATTTACCCTTTACTAACCTCCTTCTTACTCTTTTTTCTTTTTGACATCCAACACTCCAAACTTTAGTGATATCATTCCTAGTTCTCTTATTCTATTTTTTTCCAGTCTCCTTTGCTAGCTTCTTCTCTATCTTTTGAGTATTAGAGTAACTCAGGGTTCAGTCCCAGGATCCCTTGTTAGATACTTTTATTATTTTCTAATACGTCCATGCGTGTTCTCCTCAAGTTTCACGGCTTTAGATTCCATATATATTCTGATAACCCTCAAGTGTATACCTTCAAACTTCACATCTTCCCTGAGCTCTACCTGCTGTGTAACTCACAGGGATATGAAACATAATATTTATAAATACAAGCTCACCACTGCTCCCCATCCAAAACGTGCTTTTTCCATATTTCATCATCTTATCTGACAGCATTTGAAGTCCTTCAGCTTCTTCTAGTGATCACGGTTTTATTTTTTGAAAGCCTCTTTTATCTCTTCCTTTACACTAATCCATCATGAAATATAATTTATTTATTTTTAAAACAAGTTTATCGGGATGTAAAAGAGCATTACTCAAATAACTGAATCTTCCTAGAATCAAGAATCCAACTTGTTATGCTTAATGTCTATATTCTTTTCAGTTTTTGAGTAATAACAACTTCCTTGGGGAGCTCTCTCTAACACATTGGCCAACATTTATATTTAATAATTTATATTTTCCTGTTATTATCTCTCATAGCACCTTGACATTTTATTTTAGAATTTTAGAGAGACTACTTCAGTCCCAAAGCTGCACCTGGGCCTTTTGGATGAGAAATCTAAGGTGTCAATAAGCCCTCACCCCTGTATCCTTTCCAGAGTACACTCTGAAAACGTGAGTCCACATATCCCCTGCCTCAACAGCCCTGAGCCTATTTACACAGGCTTCACTGGAGTCAGTAATGTTGGAGCTGCGAGTGGGAAAGTAATGATGGGAAGCCAGGAGCTTCCATTTGTGTTCTTGCTCAGGATCCTGAAAATATGAAGGACAAGTCTGCCCATAGTTCCCTTTTTAAATCAGAGATTTAATATCCTTAGCAAGCTACTACTGTTCTGTCTGTCAGAGAAGAAGAAAAGGAATCATGGAAAGATGAGCATAAATTCAGCCTGTTAACTCTGCAGAGTCTTTGCTTCATTTTCTATTGGGTTGGCCAAAAACACTGGTTTGTTTTTTTCCATAACATGGCTCTGGTAGTGCATAATTGTCTTAAACTTCATTCAAAATAATTTTGTTAGATTGTATTGTGACAGCAGTCATATCAGCGTGCATTAAAAAAGAAAAAAAATATCGAGTTGAATTTTTATGTAGCCATTTTAATATTGAACATGGAAGAAAAAAATATTTTCAGCATATTATGTTTTATTATTCAAGAAAGGTAAAAACATAACTGAAACACACACAAAAAGATTTGTGTAGTGTATGGAGAAGGTGCTGTGACTGATCAAAAGTATCAAAAGTGGTTTGTAAGGTTTCCTGCTGGAAATTTCTCACTGGACTATGCTCCATGGTTGGGTAGACCAGTTGAAATTGATAGCAATCAGATTGAGACATTAATTGAGAATACTCAGAGTTATACCATGTAGGAGATAGATGACATACTCAAAATATCCAAATCCATAAAGTCATTGGTAAAAACGAAAAATGTATCTTTTACGGAAAAATCTAAGCAGAATGTTTGTCAAACCCAATACATTCAGTAATCATAAAAACAACACAGATACTAGCAGTTTGGTCACACTCTAAATTTTACTTCCTTGTTTGTTCTACTTTCCCATTAGGAGAAAATTTTATTCAGATTTGTCCTTATGGAAGCCAGATGTAACTTCTCTTTGCATCTACTGACATACTTCATCGGAAACCACACCGTGTTTAGTGTTTAGTTTTTCCTCTTCTGACGGCACAAGATAAATCCTTTTAATTATTTACTTTTAGTCATGTTGGACTACATATTTAAATGTCCTAGTCATGGGACTATATATAAACCATATTAAAAATATTTAAGGTACAACAAACCTTTTTGAATATACGGTTTGAGAGGTTTAATTGCTGGGTATTGATAAGAACAGTTTCAGTGTATTCTCAAAGCTACCATTTGTGTTAATTTGAGTATTTAGAACAATTTTGGTTTTTCCGCATGCCATACACAACATGGAAAAGAAAGGTGAAATCAGAGATTCAGCATAAACAAAATTTATCTGAATCTAGTTTCTTCCCAGAATCTTAGACTCACAGCTCCCCTTCAAAATCTTTATTAGTTTTTCTAATAAAAAGTTAAAAATAAACAATGTATTTTAATTAAAACACCCAAAATTATTAATGTAGAATTAAACACAGCATTCATAAAATCGAACACAGTATATTTTCTTAATTCTAGTCCATGCTCTATCTGTGATTATATTCCTCCATTTCATGCTTAATATTATTTTTCTCTACATATTGATTAAAATTGTAAAAATATTTTCTAATCTTACTTTGGATAGCCAAATATTAGAGTTTTCAATAAATTACAATATTTTCTAATTTATTAAGTTATTATTTTATTTTTCAACTCTTACTTCCTCTATAAATTTATTATAGTGTTATTTTTTTGTGGATTCTTTTTAAAGCCTTCGGAATCCAATGCTTTTTTTCAGTAATGCCCTTTCTGCTTGTTTAAAAAAAAAAGCTCTAAGTTAGTTTTGAGTATAGCTTTAGTCAAAGCTCTTACTTTTTGAAATTTAAAGTTAATTTTCAGTGATCTGTAATTTCAATTGTCATTTCCTTTTTAACGGAAGAGATTTTTATCTGTTATATTTTAACATTTTAGAAGATTAGATTATTCCTGTTCATAATTTTATGGCATTTTGGTAATGAAATATAGTCCATATAATATTTTCTTAGTAGAATTTACTAAACTTCCCTTTTTTGAGATGATATATAACTAATTTATGTAAATATACTTTGGCCACTAAAGTATTTTATATCTATTGATTAAAATTTTAATACTCCTGATATATCTTATATATTACAGTCATTAATTTGTTATCTATTCAATGATTAGAATTGAATCTTTACTAGCAAAAGGTCACACGTTCAATTCCAGGTCAGGGCACATGTCCGGGTTCCCTGTTCGGCTTTGGTCTCCCGTTGGTCCCAAGGTGCATACGAGATGCAACTGATGAATGTTTCTCTCTCACATTGATGTTTTTCTCCCTCACTTTCTCCTTCTCTTCCCCTCTCTTTAAAAAAAATAAATAAATGCACAAAATCTTGAAAAAATAAACTCGGTTGGTAAAATGATAAAATTTTATAGGAAAGTAGCTCAGGTTGCAAATCAGCAGACTAGAAAAAGAAAAACCGTTAGGAAGTTATTATTTCAGGAGTCCCCAGACTCTCTCCTCCCAGTTCAAGGAGGCCACTAGCACTACTGCTTGAGTTCCGTCTCATGTCTCCCCCACCCCACCCTGATCCATGGAAAAACTGTTTTCCAAAAAACTAGTCCCTGGTGCCAAAAAGTTTGGGGACCGCTGATTACAGTAACCCAGGAAAGAGAGAAAGGTGGACTGAATGTACTTATTGACTGTGTGAGTAAAACTAACAGGTCCAACTTTGGAAGTGTTTAGGAGGGCTATTAAACAGTATTTGAGAAGCAATTAGAAGTTTTTATTTGAATTTCCCTTTAGAGATAGATATTCAATATATTTTCATTTGTTCACTGACAAAATGAATTTTCTTTTCTTTGGTTATCTTTTTGCATCATTTCCTCATTTTCTTAAATATTTATGTTTTCAATTCATACAAGCATTTTGAATACTAAGCATTAAGAAAAGTAATTCTTATATTGTCACATGTATTCCAAGGTTTTTTCCAAGTTTTTTGTCTTTTGATAATATCTGAGAGTTTTCTTGTTAAATGATTCGTAGTTTGTTTGCCCCTTTGTTCATTCATTCACTCACTCATTCACTCATTCATTTATTCATTTATTCACTCAGAATTTGCTCACTCAACAAAAGAAAGTAATTGTCTCAAGAGCACATGTAGAAAGGAGCTGGAGGTAAGTAAATATTTAGTTAAATGTAAAATTATGTATAATCTCATTTTATCCTAAACAGCCTAGAAGTGTAGCCAAAAGCTTTTCAATTTTTCAGCTTAGTAAGTAGAGGTGAAGAGTTTAAGTAATATCACTGGGATTTAAAACAATAACTGACTGGCTTAAAAAGCTCTTTTGTTAAAACATACTGCCAAATATGGTAAGATATTAGCAGATCTATGCAATATTATCCTTTGAGTCTTTTATCCCACATAATCCAATTTCATCAACCTGTCATGTTTTATGAATAGTGAGAGAATTAAATTAAAAGATATTTATGAAGTAAGCAACCTTATGTTTTAGATAAAGTACACACACCTACACAGACACACATTTTCTGACTTTCGTTTTAACACAGATTTTAGATGACTACAAACCCACACAATGTTGAGTATGCAAACATAAAGTACATGTAAATGACTACTAATAAATGATTAAATTCATGTTACCATAGTTATTGATTATAGTACCTTTTTCAACACAATACAAAGCATTCTGAAAGTAAATTTACCAATAATTTCCTCATAAAACAAATAATTCTAAGGGGAGACATTTTGAATTGTGTATTTATTTAAACATGTATTAATACATGTTTCTATTAATATGCTAAAAAATACAGTGGTGTGCCACTTTTCTTTTTAGGTAACAATAAATGAAAGCATGCCAGTACACTACCGGTAATTAATATTGTGATCGAGTTCCTGTCTTCCATCTACATTATATCTGAGTATTACTGTGAAATTGATGAGGATACTAAATTCTATGTGTAGAAGAGCCTGAGAACTGCTCATCTTGTCTGTTCGTTTTTCCCCCACAATTTTAATGTGGGGCTAAGCTCAAGCAGCCTCACCTTGAATGCATTTTATCTCCTTTTCCTTCTTTGAATCACTTTCTCAGTCCATACCAGTGGTTGCTGAACTTCCCAAATAAGCTATTACACTCAAATTCTGGTGTTAGAATCAGCTCTGAGGAGACCCATTCTAAAATACCTGGTACCAGAAACTGTCTTAATAATCAGATTCTCAGGATGGAAATATGAAATTGGAATATATACCAGTCACATGGCAACAAGAACCCCACAGCTGATTGTAAACTGGGTATTGATAGCACTGGCATGATGAGTTGCATTATTGCTGTGGTAAACTAGATATAATACAGTTAATAAGCAAAACACTGGTTTGTGCCATATCTCTAGTATTGGGGAGAAGTTATGGTAATAATAATTTTAAAGACTTCAGAATTGAATGGTGAATGAAGGAATAAAGTGGTAAACTCAATACAGCCAATAGCCAACTTAAGCCGTGGTGTGAAAGTCAGAAGGCCTATATAGAGACTTTCATAATCTGCAGTAGGAAGAAAGATTAGGCAGAAAATAAAGCATAAAATTAATTGTTACAGTAACAGAATTAAAAGGAAGGTGCAATCCACATCCTCAGCAACTCTCCTAATATACAGTCAGAGCCTTTACATTGAATCGGCGAGACTCTGAAACTTGGGAAGGATCTATCTGTAGGGAGATTCCAACCTTGAATCTTTTGTTACATGCAATCCTCTGAGTGTTCACATATAGCTCCACCCTTTCCGGAGGGTACTAGCCTCCCTTTGCCTAGATAACCTATAGGAGAGAACCCTGTGGGTCGTGACAAGCACATATGTTAATGATTCCCTCAAGACCTCCTCAACTTTATCTTGATAAAATAAACCAAGGTAATTGCTGTACGGAAGTTCACTGGAGCCATAAACAGAAAAATTTAGGAGGGAATGTTAAGAATTATAATCAGAACTCAACCACAGGTGAATAAAAATAATTATAAAACATAAATAAGGGTGTTAAGTAAAAACATATATATATATGTTTTTACTTAACAAAGATATACTTAACAAAGTATAGTATATACTTATATCTTATATATCTTATACTAAGTATAGTATATACTTAAGTATATATATACTTAACAAAGATAGTTACATTACCCCCTCAATAACACTCAGCAGTGTCATGGAAGGAGAAGAGGAAGCAAATAGTCAAGATTGCTTAAGTTAGCCCTGGCTGGTGTGACTCAGTGGATTGAGTACTGGCCTGTGAACAAAAAGGTTGCAGGTTCAATTCCCAGTCAGGGCACATGCCTGGGTTATGGGTCAGGTCCCCAATTGCAGGGGGCAAGAAAGGCAACCACATATTGATGTTTCTCTCCCTCTCTTTCTCCCTCCCTTCCCCTCTCTAAAAATAAAAACAAATACAAATAATTAAAAAAGGATTACCTGAGCTAGGTATTGGCAAGGTGAGCCTGAAGGAGGAACACTAATGTGGGAAGTGGGGAGAGCAGATTTGGAATGACTTGAATAAAACTTAACTATATACCAAATTATTACTATAACCAAAGGGGAGAAATGTCATGTAGTGTTTGGGCACAACTCAGACTGTATATTTTTAGTGAAAACATCCTTAAGGATAAAAGAGTGGCAAAGAAATCGTAAGTCTTCTCAGAAGCTTTATTGTTAGTAAAAATATCAGTTAGTAAACATCATATACAGTGGTATTATAATTTTGTACATTATATTCAAATTGTAGGCTAAAGAAAATAAGTGTATTATTGATATAAGTGACTGAGATTTTTCACACAAGAGTAAAGAGGTGAAATTGTAAAATCAAAGATGTTAAGAAAAATTCTGCCGTGATGAATTTAAGTTAGAAATGTCAACATGATCTTATGATTTGTAGTCTACCGAAAGGTCTAGAAACTCTAGCAGTAATCAGTACCCCTGAAACCCATGTATACCCTGTTGAAATAAAAGGGCTCTTGGACACATTCCAGGATTAGAACAGAGAAAACACATGAGCCTGGGACTTATGTTTTGCAAGAAAACAAGGAAGCTTAACAAGAAAGGTTGTCAAAGGATACAAAAGTCAGCTTGAAAGGTTCCCACTGGCTAACAAAGCATCTCGAGTGACTGAATTTATAGGTAAAACACTGAATAAATAAAAATCTATAGATTCATTGTGACACTAAAATATGGGAAAGATAAAATGTACATATATCTAACAGAGTATATGCCAAAAATATATTACTATTTGTCTATTGAATAAATATGCAATCATCATATTGACTATATACAGGAAAGAAGTGATTTCTGAAATGTACAAATCAGTTTTCTGATAAACATGAGGAATTTACTTGTTAAAAATTTTAATTCACCAAAATAAAAGGTTATACACTTTGCTACCTAAGTTGTACAAAGTTTAACAGGTATACATAGGAGAAATGAAAATTTATTTATATATTTTCTACCGATATAAATACTTGTACATTACAAAAATTACTATGAAAGAAGATGAATTAAATTTATATCACTTATTGTAATACATTTTTAAAAAATTACAGACTTTTTTTAAAGAGTTTTAAATTTTTTTTAAACTTTTTTAAAGTCTGGCTCAGTGGATTGAGCACTGGCCTGTGGGCCAGAAAATCTCTGGTTCGATTCCTGGTCAGGGCACATGCCTGGGCTGTGGGCTCAGTCCCCAGTTGGGAGCGTGCAGGAGACAACTGGTCAATACATCTCTTGCACATTGACATTTCTCTCTCTCTTTCCCCCTCCCTTTTCATCTTTCTAAAAATAAATAAGTAAAACCTTAAAAAATTATGAACTATATAACAAAATTATAATATTTTAAAATAAAGTCACTTATAATAATTACAACCACTTTAATAAATAATTTAATATAAAAATAAGAAAAATTGATATTTTTATCATGCCAGGGGTACATTTAAAAAAATTACTGTATTGTGTATCTGTTCAAAGGAGATTCCAGAAAGAAGTTCTAAAAGATTTGTCCTTCTTGCTGAATTTGTCTATTTCTAATAAACAATACAATCAGATCCTCTTAAATTCATTAGCAAATTAAAAAGCTCTTTTATTCTGGGATGAAGAGATCATAAATCTGTGGCAAGGACATGAAAGGGAGTACGAGTGTTCCCATAGTTTATTTAGCTCTAAAAGCTAAGACGGGGTCTTTGTTACTGGGTGGTCGCTTAGCAAGCTGCAAATATGTCATTTACACTCTTTGCTAAGAAACTGCATGGTTTCCTCATGAGAATGTTTTCATTTCCTGTGAGAATTGTCTTCCTTTTCTTTTTGCTCTTTTGTTTGTTTGTGTTTTATTTTTTTAATTTAAATGTTTTTAAAAAGTTTTCTGATTATCATAGCTTGATAAAATTATTGTTTCTCTGAGTTCTTGTAAAAATAAAATGTACATATTTACATTTATAATTTCATGAAATTCCATTTCTCAATAGTTGTTACTGTTTCTCATGTCTTCACGGAGACAGATCAGCAAAAATAGGAGAGATGACAGAGATTCCTTGTTATGGTTGTATTCCAAATAAACACAAAGTTTCAGTAAATCCTGAAAATATGTGGCAAAAGGGGGTAGGGGATAGGAGCAATTCAAATAATTTTTCTTAGAAATTTAGACAGGGTACATGTAATAACATTTCCATTCTAAAGGTGTGTGGGAATGACTCATCTGACCCTATGACTATAGCATGTTTCAAAATACAAAGGGAAAAGCATAATGTATGCGCATATATGAGTGCCTGTGTGTGTGTGCATGAGTGCATGCTTGTGGGATGGACAATTAATATCCAATAATCTGTCTAGAGCTGTTGTTTCTCCTGTGCAGATGACATGCAAATTTTCATTCGATGTTTTAAAATACCTGAACCTAATGGGTACAAGTAGATATGGCTTGAAATGATAAGGGATACACAAATAATTCACAAAAAAAGGTACTTCTAAAATATTAAATTATTTTCTTTCAGAATATTGAAGAGCATGTTTAAGCAACCTGCTAAATGTTTAATTCTGCCTAAGAATCTAAATTAATTTGCTTAGCTAGTAAACTGTCCATTAGGATACAAGCAAGTTTTCAATTCAATGTTTCTTAATTTTGAGAAATTTATTCACTTATTTCATGCTATCTGTGAATTCTGTTATATATTCCAGATACCATGCTAGGATTTGAGTACTAAATAATAAACAAGGCAAAAAAACAAACAAATAAAAAATGATTTGTAGTATACACAGGGATGGGCAAAATAGGTTTATACTTGTGAGTACATGCAACTTGTAATATTATTTATTAATTATTACATTGTTTTCATATGCACAACATAAGCCTACTTTTTTCCCACCATATTTCTGTGGTGATTGAGGAGATATGCAATTAATATAGTAAGCAAATACATAAACTAATTTTAGGCTGGCATTAAGCAAATGAAATAAGACAATAAGGAGTAACTACTGGGCTGAATGATGGATGGAAATGCACAAGGGAGAGACTTTTTGGGGGAAGTGGCACTTAAATTGGACCTAAATATGGCTGTATCTGACTAGCTATGTGAAGAACTAGGAAAGAATTTCTTAGAATGACTAATTTGCCCAAGGTCAACCACCCTGTTAGAATAAAGTCTAAACTCAAACTCACTATTTCTAAGTTACTCTTCTTAGCACATTTAGATATAATTACATCCTATTCAAAAGTTCCAGAGTCCTTTTCCTTTCTCTGGTCTCTTACCTATTAGTGTTAGAATGCTCTAAGACTTGATCTCTGGAACTTTTCTCTTCATGTTTCATCACATGCTTTAAACATCTCCTTTTGGCTGATGATTCCTAAGTGTATCTCCACAGTGTGGGCCTTTTTCTGATATTCAGACATTCTCTGACTGCATATTTAATAATAGCAATGTCCAAAAGACATATCAAACTTACATTTTGAATTGAAACACTGGTAGTCTTCCTTCAACTCTAAGTTAAACATAATTTCCATTCTCCCATTTGCCAAAGCAAAACAACTTGTTGTTTGTTGTTCTTGACCTCTCTCTTTCTTATACAAACTGTGTCCAAATCATGGGCAAATTCTGTTACCTATACTTCAAAAAACATCCTGAAATTCATAACCACGTGATTTTTTCAAATGTATTTGTAAACATAATATATTTGAAAAGATATATTTTAGCTGTGTGTCTTCTGCTGCTTATATATTGATTTTTTCTATCAGTTTCATTTTTTTTCAAATATGGCCATACATTTCTATAAATCATTTTTTTCTGGCTCATTTTTTATTTTTTGTTTGTTTTGCTTTTTTCTTTTGATTAGGAATTTGTGATTTATTGATGAGAGCAATACAAGAGAAGTCAACTAACACAATGGTAAAATAAGGGATTTCAAAAAATTAGGGAGGAATAGAAGAATTAGAATTGGATTAAACCATTATTTCTTATTAAGATATTTATCGAGGTAGTATTATTTAATAAGATTATGAAGGTTTCAGGAGTACATTTCTATAGCACATGATATATATATTGCATTGTGTGCCCACCACTCAAAGTCAAATAATCTGATTCATCTTTGTGATTGTCTTTTTTTTCTCTTTGCCATTTTATACAAAGCCTCCTAAGTCTTCTAAATTACCTTTGGGTAAACCCTTAGTAGTCTAAACGCACTGTTTTATCTTTAATGACCCTTACACATGTGGTCTTGAGAATTCCTATTTTTGATATCTTGATTATGAGCTATTGATTTCCTTTAATCTGTGGGAGTCCTGTGGGCCTAAATCAGAAAAGCCTTCCTCAAGTTAAGATCTGCTTCTGCTTCTTTGGGTAGCTTGGAAACGCGCTCCCTGTGGGTGGCACTCCATCCATTTTCACGTGAGCAGTTTTACCAAAAAAGTACCAGCCTCTGTTATTTTCCTCAGTTCTGGCTGACAGCTCAGTATTCAGACAGCTTTTGAGCTACTTCTACCTATTGTGACACTACCTGCTGCCTGCATCTCTAACACCAGTTGGTGTCATGTTTGCTCACTTGTTGGGAGAGGTCATCTTTGGAGATACTGACTTGGAGTAATGATGGCCTCATAGGAGACCAGCAGTGTCTCAAAGAGTGTGTCTCATCTATGATCTAGTTGTTTTGAAGTTATAGGGTCTTTCCCACCACCGATTTACGGTAATACTGACCAAATAAGAAAAAAAATGTTACCTTTTATTTTGATTTTAGAAATAAATATACAGGGTGGAGCAAAAGTAGGTTTACAGTTGTTTGTATGGAAAATAATACACTAATTAATAAATAATCATGCATGAATAAACTCTGTGTTTCACGTACTCAGAACTGTAGACCTACCCTTGCCTCATCTTACAGAAAACCTGATATGGTTTTGCTTTTTCCTTCTTTAATTCTCTCAGATTCTTATCTTGTATTTTTCTGGGTTATGCTTTAGGTACCTGCAAGTTTATGATTAACATCTTCCTTTAATTTCAAGTAATCTCTTACATTTATATTCCAATTAATTAGTCTTAAATCCTATCTTTCATTTACTGGTACCTTTCTCTGTTAGTCCTTGTCTACTGAATCCTTTTCTAACTTTTAATTTTGACCCTATTTCTATTGTTCTAATATAGATGTTCTTTTCAAAGAGGAGATAGTTGTATTTATATAATTTCAATCTTTTAATCTCATAAACAATAAGTTTATTTATTTATTGGTTGATTTTTAGAGGGATAGTGGAGAGGTGAGAGAGCGAGAGAGCGAGAGAGAGAGAGAGATCAATTTGTTGTTCCACTTATTAACACATTCATTGGTTGATTCTTCTAGATGCCCTAACTGGGGATTGAGCAAAGTTGGCATATTGGGACAATGCTCTTAACAACTGAGCTACCTGGTCAGGGTCTCATAAACAATACATTTATTCCATCTATTTTTATTGCTAAACATAATACTAATGTATCTTTGGTCTTACTTTTGTAATCTTTTATACATACCGTATTGTCTTTATTTTCCTTTCATATTTTTTAAATTTCTAAGTTCCTCCTTCCTCTCCATTATTAATTATTAAGTTATAAATTCTATTCTAACTGCAATGATTAGCGTTGTATATTGAACAAACGTATTAACATTAAATGTTTCCTGACAACCTTCAAAACCAGCACATAATATATTTTACCTCCTCCCCATACACCTCATTCTTCCATCTTCTCTTTCTACACTTAAACTTATTTGTATTTAACACCTTAGTTTACCAGTTAATTTTTTCACCATTTTTGCTTGCTTTCTACTCCTCTCTTCTGGTATCACTTTTTTTGTTGTTATTGTTGAAGTGCATCTTTTCATAGTTTCCCCCGAGATTTTTCAAAGCCTTTAAACTCCTACCATATTTTGCTATTTTGCTTTTATATTAATACATACTTTACTTTCACTTTTGAGCAAAAAATTAGCTGGGTAAAGAATTTGCTTCATAACAATTTCCCCTCAGCAGTTATAAAATACAATTCTATTATTTTCAGACATTTTTATTATATATGAGGTCTTCTGTGATTCAGTATTCATTTTTTAGTAATCATTCTTTTTTCTTTCATAGTTATGCATTTTTCTATTTGTTCTTGACATTAAGTAGCTTTATTAGAATATATGAAATGTACATTTTATGTTTTATTCTGCATGCTTTGATTTATTATTTGTTAATTTAGTACTCTTGACTTTCTTCAATTCTCAAAAGTTTTAGCCATTATAACTTTGTGTTGTATTTCTCTCCAATTACCTCTCTGTACTGTCTCTAGAAATTCAATTACACACTTGTTGAATATTCTTCTATCTCTGTTCTAAAGTTCTGAGTGATTGTATCAGCTTTACATTAATTATATGTTTGCATATGCCCAATCTACTGTAGAGCTTTTCTATTAAAATTTACTATATCAACTGTTACATTTTAATTCCAATATTTGTTTAATTTTATATTACTCTGTTATTTATTAACAATTGCATGCTTTTATTCTATAAGTCATTTGAGCCTGCTAATCCTAGATATCACCCATGCTTTCTTAAGCTCTTTTCATTTTCCTGTGGCCTTCAAAATGTTGATTGGAGCAGTTTTTGAAGCCAGGAGCTGAAGACGGATGAACCACCCACAGGTCCAGGTCATTGAACAACTATGTTTGAAAGCCAGCATCAAACTAAAATTCCCACCCCTGTTCTGTTATGTGAAAAAGGAAAAGTTCTTGTACTTTATGTCAGCAAATATTAATTGGAAAGCAAATCCTGCTTTCTTTCTCATTTCCACCATATCACCCCTTTCTGTGCAGTGCTTTCTGAGGTCATCTCAGCACAACACAGGGACCCATAGCTTGGAAATAGGTCATCCATAAGCATTCAGAACACTAGATGACAGTACAGCATTCCTGTCTCAAAACTAGCCTGTGGCTTGGCCAGGATCCAAGTTGTGCTGCCATTTCTTCTACCACATACAAGCAGCATGTTTCTCTTACAAGAGAGCAACACTTTACCAACTACATTCATGTAGATATGCTGTCTCTGTTCAAATACAAGGGCTGAAATTGTACATTCAACTCCTGCTTCTGAGCCCAGCATCGCTTGGACCATAGGGCTTCATTTTTGTGATTTCCCAAATTTTTGTTGTTCATGTATTGTTTTTACAATTTTATTTATTTATTTTTAGACAGAGGGGAAGGGAGGGAGAAAGACAGGGAGAGAAACATCACTGTGTGGTTACCACTCGTGCTGCCCCTACTGGAGACCTGTTCTGTAACCCACGCACGTGCCTGACTGGTAATCGAACCAGTGACCCTTTGGTTCACAGGCTGGCACTCAATCCACTGAGCCACACCAGCAAGAGCTGTTTATGTATTTTTTTTAGCATTATTGTTATGTCACTTCATGGACATCTTCCATGTATGTGTAGAAGATCAGTTATTCTAGTGTATGTAATCTAATGTCATAACTGATATAATTTTCCTTAACAGTGAAATCTATCCAAAGATTATATATACAAGTAGATTTATTTTATCATTCTGTATAAAAAAATCATAAATGTGAATGACTGGCAATAAGGTTTAATTAAATAAATTACACTATTTCACAAAATAGGGCGTATGTAGTCAGTAAAAATAATTATGTTGATGACTGACAAAACAATATATATTAATTTAAAAATTTAAATAGCTGTTTATACTACATTTTATATATGTATAGTAATAATTAACATATTTAAGTATGTGTCTCTATACAACATGTTACAGTGATAGAAAATCAGGTTATTTAAATTTTTTACTCTAACATTATATTTTATAAAATGTTTGTGATAAACACATGTTTATTTCAGAATACAAGATAAAAAGTTGAAATTCTAATGGTAATATTTGACTTTCACAGTTAAAAATAGAGTTGGTGTTGACTGGCAAAGTACCTAAAAACATATAATTAAGATATCATTTAGCTTGCCCATTCTATTGTTTCTGGCATAAAAATAATACCTTTGCTTTTTTATAACAGACTAAGGCTGGAATCTGGATCTTGAGCATGCTGCTTCATCTGGCATATGTTTGACCAACAGATGGATTTTCCATCATGCCCCCAGGGCCAAATAACTTGGGCTCTTTCAAGCAAAGCAGTAAATTATTTATTAACATCTTTATGGTTCCATTAATGACTTGACAGCTCAGCACATTAATGAAATGTGTAAAGGGTACTAAGTTGGTGGTGATATGAAAACACCAATGAATATAAAAGGAAGAAATAAATTGATTAAAAAATCAGTAGAAATTCACAAACATACATGTATATTCCTTAAAAAAGCCTAAGAGAAATATGAGGTAAATGAGAGCAATGGAGTGTAGTATCAAAAAAGAATGAATTTGCATTGTTTTTTGTTTTTCCTTTTTGCTTTAGTCTATTTATTTAAATATGTTCGTAACTCATGAACACAGACAACAGTGTGGTGACTGCAGGGGATGGAAGGGGGTGGGTTGTGGTGCAAAAGGGTATAGGGGGATAAATGGTGATTAAAAATTTTTTAAATCATAAATAAATAAATATCTTTTTAAAAGGAACTTTATTTCATCACTGTAACTGGGAACGCAGTAGCACGTGCCACACAAGAGGCCATTGTAAAAGTGAATGAGCTGTTTCTGGCTGAGGCTGCCCTCCCTTTCTTAGCAGGTGGGCCCACGTTAGACAGATGCTGACAAAGGAGGCAGCAAGGAGGGAGTCCTTCTCCCAGTGTCAGATAAGGAAGGAATTGAAAACAGTTGTCATCCAGGTTACTCCAAGTTAGCTGATGGCATGTGCCTGCGTATCTGGAGTTTCGGGAAGGATGAGGAGTAGGAACTGTGTCCTCCCTGGGAAATACCAGCTGCAGCTGGCCGAGATCCCCTTAGAAATGGTACCATGTTTTTTGTTTTTTAATTTAATTTTAATATATTTTGCATAAAAGTTCCTAATTTATTAATCCTTTCCTGAACATCTGCACAACCACCACAGATAAAATTCCTGGAGAATCTTTACTCCTTCTGTTGTCTAATCTTCAGCTCACTTTTGCCAGCACCAACCCAGGCCTTCGAAGTGCCCCTGACTGTCCTCATGCTCTTCTTGCATGCCTGTTTTCTTGAAGTTGTCTTCTCATACAGGCCACATTTTGCAAGTCTGTTTAGGTTCATTTTTCTTCATGTAAATTATTCCAAATTTAGTTGTCTTGCCACCATCAATATGGGTTCTAAACCCAAACACAAAGAGGACATCTGGTACAGTCTTGTACATTTTGGCTAGTTTTTCTGAGTTTGAATCTTTGATAATGGCTTTTTGATGTGTGTATGTTTCAAAAAATTTAATTTAGAAATTGCTGTTGTGAATTATGTATTAAAAAGATATTTTGCAACAAAACCTACAGGATTTATGCAATTAAAAACTTGCTGGACTCCATTGCATTTAAAACACTGTATGTAATCTAAGCTCTTTAAGGGCTGAAAAAATAACTATCATTTTTATTTCCCAATGCATCATCTCCCTGTTCTTCATGTAATAAGTGATCATTAAATCACTAATGAATTGAATTGATTAAAATTTCCAAAAGTAAAAGTAATAAAACCAATTATGTAAATATGAAAAATGACAAGGTTAATTTCAGAAAACCTATCCTTTATTTTATATAAATACTTTATTCATTATTTAACATTTCTTTATGAAACTACTCATTAAAAAATTCTTGGGTTTTAGATTTATCTTTGCTTTAATTTATCCTTGCTATAATTTTTCCTGTGCCATTTACTCACTCCCTTTGTAAGTCTAAGGACAGTGGGAGTAGAAATGGATATTTTTGTTCAAAGTGAAGCATTTTAAAAATCCAAAGTTCATAAATAATTAATGCATCTTGGCATAGAATTTACTGATATACACAAGATGGCCTACCCCATGAGGCTGTCTTTTCCCTAAGCTTTAGAGACAGTAATAGTTTTTTAAAGCTTTTTAGATGAAGAGGATGAAGGAAAGCAAACCTCCAAGTAGGGGGCTACTATGTTTATGAACTCTCACGCTCAGCCAACAGATATTTTTGCATAAAACAAGGCCTGTTAACCATGGAAAGATAAACTTAAAGCACGTGAGTCACCCTACTTTGATGGTCAGACACAGCTGTAGTGTGGAGTCTGGCCACATTCACTCTGCAGGGGAGCACGCTAAGGGCCAAAGGCTGCTAGGGTACAAAGATGAAAGAAATGAACAGAAAACAGAACGTGGATCTCCACTAAGGAATGCAGTTTATTAGAGGTCTCTTCCTGGTAATGAGTGCATCAAATATCCTTACTATTTCTAATTCTCTTTAATTAATAAAAAATGTTGGATGATTACTTTTATGTTTTAAAGGTGTTGTATTGGTGAAAAACTACAGAATAGGTCAATTAAATCCAAGGTGATTTATTTATACACTGTACTTTTATGTGTACATAGATAAATATTTTTCATACATTCTATATATTATTTATTTTATATCCTTTTTAGCATTCTTATAACATATGTATTTATTTCCCACTATTATTAACTGAGACACCTGTAAAATCTTAACTGCATTTTGAAAGTAATCTCTACTCTGTAAGAGTTGAAAGGTGTCTTCAAACCCAATTTTTGTAACCCATTGAAAAAATGGTCTTGGGCCCTACAACCAATTTTTAAAAACCACATCCCATCATAACAAGAGGAATGTTAAAAACTAACCAGAATTAATACCATAAAGTGGACTATCTTCATAATCACAATTTCAAATGCCTCGCAACCCCAAACCATTTTCTATCTGGAAAGACTACGTTTAATAATATCTCCATTAATTCTGCTGTACTTTGATTTATTAAAGACCACCACCCCATTGATCTTTTCATTTTCTCACAATCCATCAAGATTATTATGTTTTTATTTTTCTTAAATTCCATTGTTAAATTATTTATTATTGTTATTACTATTATTATTATTATTATTTCATTTGAAAATACTCCTAAACCCAGTTCCACTCAACTATAACATAAATAGTTTAATGTCTACACAAAAGTCACTCCTTATTTCCTTGCAGACAGAATTCTATTATTATTATTATTATTATTATTATTATTATTATTATTATTAATTTTCTTATAGCCATGCTAGGTAATACAGGGGAGGCTGACTCAACTGCAGAGGTACATTCTGCTTACACTAAGCCAGCCATGCTTTCCCATGCCACTTGCTGGGAAGTGGTTTAAGTGTGAAAGAATGACAGAATTTGGGTTGATAAAAATCAGTTTTCTAAGTGGCTTCTAGAACAAGTTTCTTCACACTTAAAAAGAGATAGTGGTGTTATGGTCTATTGTCTTTGGCTAGATGTCTACACCTGCTACTAAAACCACAGCGGCTATTTTGCATTAATTAGGAGAGTTAGTCATAGAAAAGGCAAACACTTCAAGAATAGCCAAGAGAAAGTTTCATGAACTTGGATTACTGTGAACCATTGACTTAACCAACTCTGGAATGATGCAATGCTAGGATTTTTTATTTTTCACTTGAGAAAATAAATCTCCCTTACTGGTTGATTTTGCATGTTGTCTTACTTGTGACCCAAAGTATTCTGAGGAACCTGAGATACTAACTAGCAAGTAATTATGTACCTCATTTTCCTTACAAGTTATGAACAATAACTTTGAGTAAACACTTTGTACTCCTGAGCACTGAGTAATCCCCTATCTTCCCTTCTAATTTTTCTTTTCTACTGACTCAAATTGCAATTTTATACCACCTTTTAAAAAAAAAAAGATTTCCTTATAATTTTATTAGCTTCACTCTTACTGATAACCTTATCAAAACCAGATGTGAAATCCTCATTTTCCTATTACTAACTTTTCAATCCTATCAGTGTCTGCATGTAACTTCTCCTTTCCTACAGTTACATCTGAAGAAAACTTTGTGCTCCTATAAAATACCAAATCCTCCTCTCGAATTATAGATCTCCATCATCCCTGTTTTCTAGAGAATTTTGATTCCTTCTCTGGGTTCTTTTTCTTTTCTCTTCTTCTTCCTCCTCCTTCTTCTTCCTTCTCCTTCTTCTTTAATGGAGAATGGGAATTGGGGATTGTGTCTATACCAGCTGTCAAGAAGTGAGAAGCAGACAAGCCACCTTCCTGAGGTTATCTGAGCCTTTGTCTTTGCATCCTGATGGTATTCCTCCTTTTTACTCCGAAAGAGGAAAAGACACGTTTTCAAGATCTACCAGGACAGAAATGTTTTATTTTTCTGGTCCTTTCAGCCCTGTCAGGAAGTACTTCTTGAAGTCTAACTTACATTCGTCTTTATGACATCTAAGTTCTGTCCTTTTAAAGGACTTCCTAGGTTTTTCCTCGATTGCTTCAGTTCTTTTAGATACCTTAATCTGGGCCAACCCTAGCAGCCCAAGAATAACTCTGGATCAGGCAGTATGCCTCTACCCTTCATCAAACCAGGAAGGTTGAGAATCACTGAATAGAGAGTGAGCCTTGAAGGACAGGGGTAGGGAACAGTTTATTTTAAGGTACATTCTAAAGATTTCAACCCAACCTCCAAAATTAAAAAAAATATAATTTCTAAAAAATAAGTGCTTTATCTTCCAGGTTGCACCCAATCTTCCAACAGCTTCAGTTTATTTGGTCCCCAGATTCTCAAAATTTTCTCTTTTTCTTTCCCACAATCCATGGAATTGTGTGGCTGGTCAGCAGGAACAGTTGACATGGGCTGGTTTGAACTGTTGGTTTGAACCTTTTTGGTAACACATTGGCATTAAGGTGTCCCATGGCCATGTGAACTGCTTTTGGTTTGTAGGAGCTGACAGTTCCTATCTTGCTCCTAATGGTACTTTCTGAAAAGCTAGAGGCTACATGAAGCTGATGAGGATTCCTGGAATGCTGGTCACCATGCTGAGGGGATCTCTGAGTGGAAGTCCACATAAGGTCCAGGAGGCAGAGGTTTAGAGGGTAGCAATAGTCAGTGAGAAACAGAAATGCTAGGTTGATTTAATCTGAACAACTCATGCCAAGTCAGCCAATGGTGAGAGGTACATACTAATGGTGGAAATGCTGCAGAAGAGTCCCAGCTGCTGAAGCCTGGTCTCAATATTAGGCACCAGGAGCAAAAAGTAGCCAAAACCCAGGAGAAAGACCCCCAGCAGGGACTGTATTTTGTAGGAGTGCAGCCCGCTTCAGAGGGCAGTAGTGCACACACACCAAGATACTGTGGTCTGAAGCACAGTGCCCATGGTGTTGCAGATGATCAGGGCCCCGGCTCCCTTTGAGGTCCCATAATTCAGCCAGCTCAGGTTGTTGACATCCCAGGTGAAAAAGGGCAGGAACTGAACACTGTCTGGATCATCTGCATGTGCCTGAGGGTCATCTGCATGTGCCTAAGGGCTGAGCTTCTTCAGGTCAAATGATCAGCCTCACCCTAATACCCCAGTCCCTTCGACTCCAGGTTCTGGATGCAACCTGGGACTGCAGCCACGTCTCAGTCCCCGCTGACTCCCTTCCTGCCTCGCTGACCCAGCTGTGCTCTCACAGGCCAGTGGAGAACACGCCAAGAGGAAGAACACATCAGCTCCGGAAAGGAGCGTGCCCGCCAGGTGGCCCACCTGCCTGTCTCTCCATGTCGGCTCCACACTGGGCATGAGGTGCAGGGTCTGGACCCCGTTTCTTCACTCATGTTCATTGAAAAAGAAAATTGTTTTCTATATTTCTCCTACTTCATCTCAATATCAGTTTTCAACTTACTTTTTCTGGCTTAAATCTCCATCATTCTAAATTCATATTAATCTTATAAGGCCACCAATAAATTTCATGTTTCCCAACTTAATATATGGTTTTATGCAATTATTAAAACTTACAACAGCATCTGATATAGTGGCCTACTCACTCCATCCTTCATAAAACATTTTCATCTCTCAGTCATGGTTTTTCTTCTTTTTCAGTTTATTGCTTTCCTTTTCTTCCTCTCTCTCTCTCTCTCTTTCTCTCCTTATTCTTTTTAAAATTCTTTTGTGTATCCTTCTTCACTAAAGTTTTACAAGTTCAAGTTTCTCAGAACTAAATCTGTGGCCTTCTAAATCTATATATTTCTCTAAGTGACCAGTGACCTCGTCCATTCCATGATTTTTATTTTCAAAATCAAATATCACTCACACAAACACATATACACTTTTTCTGTGATCTGTAACATAATAGGCCAAGAACACTCATAATTCTTCACAAACTATATACATTGGGCTTCCTCAGACAGTGAGTTCTCTAAATCTATACAGTCTCACTAAGTCATTTTTTTACTCCATGATAAATACTATTTTTTGTCAATAATGCACAATTTATTTTTAAATCTCCAGATAAGAGCCATGAATTTAAATACCACTCACTGCATTCCGGTAATACTCAAATGCACATCTCACTCCCTCTGGGTTCCCGACGCATACCTGGCTGTCTACCTGATATCCCTGCTTGTTCATCTCACTGAAATCTTGATGAAATGTGAGTAAAATGAAATGTTAATTTGTTGGTTATCCCCAAAAAGCTAACCTCTTCTTAACCCTTTCTATCTCAGAATAGTACAACTGACCCAATTACTGAAGTCAGAAAACTGGGACACATTTTGACTCCCTTCTTTTCTTTGTTTCCCTCTTCCAATCTATCAGTAGGTCCAGTTAGTTGGCTGTGAGTCTAAATTTTGTCAGGTATCATCCATTTAGATCCATTTCATCTGCCACCACCTTACCCCCATACATCACTTATTTCATAATCGTCCTAACTGGTTGCTGTAATTTTTCTCTTAATTCACTCCAGTCCTTTCTCTATATAATAGCCAGAGGGATATTTTAAAACTTAAGTGAGACTACTTCCCTAGTTTAAACCTTTCCATAGCTTCCCATTTGCATTTCAGTTATATTAAACCCCAAACTTCTTGCCAGGTCTTTATAGCTCTGCATAATCTGGCCCGTGTTGGCTTTCTAACTTTGCACTAGTCTCTTCCACTAGCTCACTAAACCCCAGGCACCATGGTGTTTTCTGTTTCTTTAATTGTTCAAATTAGTTTCCATTTAGGGAACTTTGAGATTCTAATTCCCAGGAATGGTTTCCTACTGATTTTTCACACATCTGTCTCTTTTCATTACTCTAGATCTCATTTTAAATCTACCCTTTTTGAGAAACATTTCTTGAAGTCTATGTTAGGTTGTTTACCATGCCCCTACCAATACTTTGCTAGCATAGCAACTACGTATTTACTTCAAATTTCTTATCACAATGAGTAATCATTTCACCGATGTTTGTGTACTGACTCACTATCTTTCATTTTAAATATACTCCATGTAGTTGGAGGTTTTGTCAGGTTCTCTCACTTTTATGTGCAGACACTAACACATAATAGGTACTTAACAATTTTTTTTTGGAATTAGTGACTAAATATCAAGACTCAATAACATCACCCATAACCCAAAGAGGAGCGTGAGGCCATAAAAAATTATACAGAAGGCCTGAGATATTTTCTAATTTTTGTCTTAAATTTTCATATAAACCTTTTAATATTTTAATATTCAGAATTATTTATATTCAAGCCATGTCTCAATCCAAAAATAAACTTCAAAACCATGAATTACCTTTTCAAAATAAATGGAATGTAAATTTCAAATTGAGACAAAAGGTAACATAGACCCCTTCAAAGTGGAGATAATACACATCACAGTGATAACTATTGCTTCTTAAGAGTTGACTTCATGTAGATACTGTGGAAATACCAGTTTGTGCTATCCTATTATATTTATCACAGTAAGCCTATATAATGGTATCATCTTAATTTTTTGAAATGGGGATCCTGAGGGCTACAAAAATTAGGTACGTAATATCCAAGGTCACACAGTTAACATGGTATGGATGCTGCTGGGTCTGAGTGCTGTGTGTTGTATTTGCCACTATGCTATGTGGTTTCTCAACAGGAAGGACAATAGAATAAAATTACGTGTGGTAGATTCTAGATATTCACTTATCCAATGCCTAGTCTTGCATCCTTTTTAGCTTGCCTTTCTGTAAAATAGACGTTGTAAAGTTAAAAACTGCAATGCCCAGACTGCATTGCAATACAAAGCAGACATCTGTCAATAAATGGAAAATGAGTCAGCCTTTGGCAAGGAGATCTGATCTTCTGGTATACATAATCACAGAGGTCTGTTTTTCTGGGGCAAGTTGTAGTTTATGTTATCCACTTCCTAGAATCATAAAGGTTAGGTGACAAGAATGGCATCATTCATGTTTCCTTTGAACAGTGTTTTTCTGCAGATTTTTCAGCAAACGGTTGCTACTTAAATTAGTAAGAAATGCGTTGTTCTTGTGTCACAATTGATTCAGTGCCTGTTACTAGAAATAGGTTGCAATAAGCAACAGAAACTAAAATGTGGAATTGACTTAATGGAGCAAATGGAGAGATGAAAATTCAGTCTGAGATGCTGGAAAACTGGACACATCTCTATATACAATGAAATATATTTGGTCAAATCGTCACCTAATGAACTTCATGAAGCAAACTTTACGGTGACAGAGGCTGTACCATTGGAAAGGGGGGTACTTACTAGGATGTTGGCTAGTGTTGGCTATCACCTTTAGGAAAATTCTACAAGAGCTAGAGGAGCCCAGGTGAGATGCAGAAGTATGGAAACACAAATGGGAGGAAATGCCACTTTGGTGAGAGAAATACTTTCTCCCTGCAGTCTGATGTCTGTATTGTCATAGAATGCTAAAATTCTAAGACTTAAAAAGTTAAAAAATAAAAACATATTTCTTACGGTAGAAACCATGGGAAGGGCAGCAAAAGCAGCAACTTTAGCAAGAGGTAAACTGCTGCTAAAGTGAGCCAAGCAAATTCGGCCTGTCTGAAGGCAAAAATAAGATTAAGGTTTGGCCTTCCCCCAACTATATTACTTTAAATCACCCCAAGGCAATGGCCATTCAGTTAAGGGAGGGAGATAGGGAAGAATGCAAAGGCCAGCTATACCTACACCTACAAGACACTGACCGGACGCCCGTAATCCACTGACACTCTGGAAGAACTGCATGGTAGCCGAACACCTTCTGGACCACACAATTGTGTGCCTGTCATTGCTCCACTAAAAATGTTGTGGAATAACTCCTAGGATCCCTCAACACACAATCACAGACAACTACTTTTGAAAACAGATCTATGCAGCATCTCAGACCGCAGAGCCAGGGACCACTAAAAAGGAACGAGAGAGAGTCAAACACCAGCTGACCCAGAGCTTACTTCGCTGCAAGGTCGGGGATTCCTTGCTATTCCTGATGGGCAGGATTTGAAAATTGCTATGATTGTTACTTCTCTTTATTTTCTTAATCTTCTCTTTTCCCAAATGGAAATTTTCATAACAGCTAATCTGTCTTCTCCAACACTGGGCCTCTTTTTTCGAGACAGATAATTTGTCTTTTAGTTAACAAACTGCCAGAGAACCAGGAACTACAAGTGGTCCCATTGTTGAGATTACCTATCATGAAGATTACACACCTTGAACTTGGAGTTGGCTGCAGTAACTACAAGAGAATTTGAGAATGTCTCCATAGGAAAAGAGGCAGTTACATTCTACTGTTTGGAAGAATAGCATACAAAATCTATTAAGTAGCCAAGGTATGGACTACAGAAAATGTTGTTCATTTGCCACCAAATAACCATTCTCTTCCTCCTCACTAAGGGAATGCCTACTTTTTAGTGAGTTGGCAATGAACCCAGAAAAAAAAGCACCATATTTTCTAGTCTATACACTGTTCCTTTAATACATTCTGAAACAACTCTGGCAAATGAGAAAAGTTAAAGTGTGGTCAGGATTTCCAGAAAATTTTACTTTCCTTGTGTGTTAGATATCCCCAAAGATAGCCACCCTAAATTCCTTCCTTTTCTTTACAGGCATGTTCCTTCATACATCAGGAGGAGAAGTCTAATTCTTCTTTTCATGGGATGGCTTTAGTGACTGGTTTGACAGATAGGATAGAGCAGAAGTGACACATAAGAATTTTTCAAACTGGGTCATGTAAAATCTCTTAGTGGCAGAACATTTAGTGATGACAAACTGGAGTAACATAGGGAATAGAAAATGGTCCTAATGAACTGGTGTATCAGGTTATGGATTTCCCAGGCAGAATATTGAAAGTGTCTATTGTTTTCTGTTAGATGTATAGGATAAGATACAAATAGAGAAAGAATGAGCTTTTTAAAAAAATATTAAGTTTTACAGAAGAATTTAGAAGAAAAAGAAAAGTTAAGACTTATTGAACTCAAAAATAGAACTATTTATCATCTTTGGTCTTCCCAGGCAGCAAAAGGTTTCTTAAAACAAGAAATGGCCTGAGGACTAAACTTACCCAGAGTATTTCCAGTAACATACAACGGAAGGGTAAGGTTCAACGGTGCATGTAGAGCACCCTTTAGTCACACGTCAGAAACACTTATGGCAGGGTTTCAACCAGACACAAAGGTTTCTAAATGTCAGAGTGACTTACATGCAGAGTAACATACAAACATAACTAGCAAAAAGGGCTCCAAAGAACCTTAAGGATGTAACCCCACACCATCAAGACTCTCAGCCCAAAGCAGAGAGGAACCTCTCTGGGGGAAAAAATTGTGGGATGATTTTTATCTAATTGAAATGAACACCACCAAGTAAGAGTGGATGAAAAGGGACAGAGGCAGTTCAAAATAAAAAAGAATTTTGGACAACTCCAAACTTCTGAAGGCAGAAAGTAGGCTGAGAAGCTACATAGCAGCAAACACAGGCCATTTATAAATGAAAGGAAGTTTTAGGGCAGAGTGAGAAACTAAGAGGCAGAGGCAAGCAGCACCAAAAATTATTCTTAAGGGGTCAGAACTCGGCTCCAGGCAGAAACTGTTGACATGTGCTCAACTCAACTTCAGACCTCCTGTGGATGAGTGATCATGATGTGTGTCCTCTTAAATAACACCCCTTTTACATTAGACGTGTTTTTTGCAAATCTTATACTCTTATATCACCACTATAATATTGATTATTAAGTTCATTGAGCAGGTACATTTTCTCTTAGGTCAAAACTCTTCCATTAGAGAGAAATCCATGCTTGAAAAGCTGCGCCTGAAAAATTGGATCCTCATCTTCCCTTGAACCTGATTTAAATTATGAATCCTAAACTTTAAACCAAAACTATAATGGAATACAATTTGCGGATATTGGGAAGAGGTTAGTCTATTTTCCATGTGGAAGGGACATGCATGTTGGTAGCCAGAGAGCAGCAGACTGAGGTAGTCTCCCAAAAGGGCCACTATGGATTCCTTGCTTGTCGTGTGACAGAGGAGGCTTTAATTTCCTTCCCTTGAATCTAACTACATTTTAGTTATTTTCTTGACTGCTGGAATTTGAGGAACAATATTCTCAAATATCTAAGACCAGGTCATGAAAAGCCTTCCCGCTTTCATTTTCAGCACTCACTCTCGGGGCGCTCCCTCTCCGATCCCAGCTGCCATGCTATGAGAAGCCAAAGCCACAGGCAGGCATTTCATCTGAGCTCCCAGGCAACAGCCAGCATCAGCTCAGCCACAGAGTGAATCACCTTGGACTCTGAGTCCAGTTAAACCTGCAGAAGCCTCCAGCCCCAACACAGTCTGACTGCAATCACATGAGATCCCAAGTAAGGACAGCCAGCTGAGCCCAGTCAATCAATACACGGCCATATGTGATGATAATGAATTGTTCTAAGCTACTAAATTTTGAGGTGTTTTGATATAAAAAAATAGATGGCAAGAACACGTGTGTTCAGAACTATCTTTCTTCTGGTCCTTTCTTCCTTTTTCAAACAAAGGCATGAGGCCTACAGCTGGAACAATCATCTTGAGATCTGGAAGGAAATTATCAAGACATTTTTAGGGACTTTGACCCTGAATTCCTTAAACTATAAAAGAAGCTAGCAATCACAAACTTTCTAACTTGAACATATTAGAAAAAATAATCTCTTATTTGTGTTTTTGGTCACACACAGTCATGTAACCAGATACTCCAGGAATAAGGGAAATGTACAAAATAATACCATAAAGTGTGTACTTCAGTAAACAGAGGATGCTGGTTTAGCTTCAAGTTTTGTGGAAAAAGAAAAAAAATAGTCACACAATTATAAAATTGTCAGGGTATATAAAATAACAATCATATTAGCTGCTCAACTGGAAGACAAATATTTAAAAAGATGTAGTATGATGCAGTATCATTTACCCATTGTTGACAAAAATAAACTTATCTTTCACAGTTACATATTTTATAACATCTCTTCAGCAAAGGCGTAATGCCAGATAGTCCAAAGCAATTTCACAAAATCAAAAACAATGAATCTGTTTTACAACTGTTGGTAGTCTGAATTAATCAAATAATAAATTACAGAATACAGAGGAATTGGTGGCCAATGATCGCTACTACCAATCTTTTTAAAAGCATCTTACTGGTAAGCTTTTTGATAAATCAGATAAAACCCAGTAGTGTAAATACTGCATTTAATTAAAGATGGCCTTACATGCTGATAAAAACATGGTTAGCATCCTTTTATGGGGCCAGGAAAACCTAATTAGAATATCGCCTGGATGGAAGACTCTGATTTAATCTGGAGATTGGCTTAGATAGTAGCCAGTAACAAAGTAAGGATTTCCTAATAGGACATTTCTGTTCATTTTCTAAAATCAGAGATGCCAATGGTTTAGCCGATAGAGTATACGTCCAATAGTTTTAACTGGGAAAAAATTAAATTGGGTAATTCCAAATGCCCTCTTTGACTGTGTGTATATATAACCATGGTGTTGATCTGGATATGTGAGGTGAGGAAGATTCTAAAGACAATTCATAACTTCAGGCTTGTATACTTCAACAATGCCTGTTGACACCCATCGCTAAGATTGGGAACATAGAACAAAAAAAGGCCTCGTTTGTGTGAGAATGATCTTTAACTTGAGGGGTCAATGGACTCTCCATGTGGGTGTGAGAAGCATATATAGGAAGTATATATGGCAGTTTGATATATAGGTCTTGTCAGAGAAAATGTAAGGAAGTACACATATGTGAGTAATCTGCTGGTCAAAACGGCCTTCCCATGCCATTCCTCTTGGCTTATTTCCTACTTTAAGATCCCTTACCCATCCATTTTGTTAGAGTATTTATTTTAGAAAACTTGTATTTGTAGATTCTTGTTGCTCCTTAGAGATGTAATTTTTTTAAAAACAACTCTCCACAGTTTTACAATCCAGGAGTGTCCTTCTCGGGGATCTGAATGCCAACTGCTGGAAACTTATATAAATTTCAAGGGAGAGTGTACCTATATCTCCCAGCTTTAATGGGAGACTAGGAGCCTAACTCTGAAGGAGCCACATTGCAAAACTATCTCCTATCATGAAGACGTGGGTTTTTCTTCGGATAAAGCCAGTTAGAAAATAGATGACATGATTTCCCCCAACAACTTCCAATCCAGTACTTTCCATTTCCAACTAGCTCTCCTTGTAACAGGGTGCAGTCAAGAGGGGACCCCCAAATAGGGATTTGTAATGGGGTCCAGCAGAGCTTGGAGTAATTGGTTCCACACCACAGGGCCACACCTGCCCAGAATGCTGGCAGCTGTGGCCAATTGTGGGAGGAGGTGGAAATGGGGCTGCAGAGGAAGATTGGCGCTGGGATTTAAATGGAGGCATGGTAGACATTAGGCATCTCTCTTTTTGGGATCACACATCTGTTTAGGACCCTGCTTTTTGGTGTCTTCGTTGGGACCATGTGGCTTGGGTGAGAGTCAGGACCACAAGGCTTTGAAAGTGTTGCCTCTTGCCACGTGGAGGGTGCCGGCAGGACTGTGTGCATTTGTGGGGAACTTTAGTTTGTGTTATTTCAAATAAATGATAACTTCCTTTCCTTTTCACTTATCTCTGGTATTAAGAGACATCTTTCCTCAGGTCGTGGGCAAAATGGACCCAGTAGGTGGGGAGGAACCCCTGGAGAAAAAGGGGGAGTCTTTTATATCATTCAGCCCCCCCACCCCGCTCTGTTCTGTAACATCCTCAGTGCTTAAAAAAACCTTCTGCTTTTTGTTGCAGTGGAGTTGAGTATAAATTTAGTTCTGGCCTCTCTCCACTAATGCAGTAGCCTTCAATAAAGTCTTCCTTGCCTGTTTTACTTTATCTAGTACAAGTTTTGATTTGATACTGTCCATATATGAAACTTAAATCATGAGTAGTTGTGCCTAGGGAGAGATCAGAATGTGAAGAGGTGAAACCAAAAAATAGAGCTACAACCAAAAAGAGAGAAGAGGAAAAACAAACAAATGAAGGGTAGCAGGGACGCCAAGGATAAACAGTGATTCTTTTTTATAAGTTGTTTTATAGACTATTTGGGGAAAGAATGCCTTAGACACTATTAAAATTTACCCTTTAGTTAATAATATAAATCAGTAGATGGTGTATACAAACCGAACTTTTTTGCTTTCTGTGAAATTAATTTTACCGAATTATATTGTAGTATAATACTAGTCTATATTAAAAGACATTATAAGAAAGATGTGCAAGACATACTTTGCAGGTTTAATGTAAACATGTCGAAAAAACTGTTCACTACTGATATACCAGAGGACCTCAATGACATTACTTTTGAGAACCTGGTGAAAGAAATATCCCTCTAGTCCCTGCACTAGCAATAATAGAACAACTTCACTTCTCTCTTGAGTGACATTCATGGCACATTTATAGCAAGTGTGAGGGATTTCATAGTATAGATGTGAAACAATAAAATCATAGTATGACCTTAGTTTCCTACCCTTTGTTTCCCTGAGTCTCAATTCCTTCACTCCCTCAAGTTGATTTTATCTTTTCATTATATGTACATTTATAAACAACCTTACCCTTTCTTTGGAAACAAACTAAAATCTACATTAGTAAAAATACATTTCGTGAGCTCATATTCAATAGACCATTCTGCTATTACTAGCTGTTTCATTTGGGGCAAATTCCTTAATCTTTTTCAGCCTCAGTGTGCTGATATCTGCAAAGTGAGAATAATCTCTCCTTCAAAGAGCTAGTGTAAGGATTGTGAACAAATTAACAAATCTAAAGCTCTTAGTACTTTACTGTTCAGTTAGACTGGATTATGAGTTACATGTGGAGAATACACCTGAAAAAAAGAAATATTGAAGATACTTAAGTTGTGGAAAATGATGGAGCCAGAATCAGTACAAGGTTTGTGAGTCTCTGAAACTCTGCTCTTACTCATGATGTGGTTAATCTTCAGACTGGCCGAGGACCTCATTCTGAGTTCACAACAGAATCCCTTGTGGAGCTTTCTAATACAGATACTTAGTCCACTCCCTACACCAAAATAATATGAATTCTTGAGTGTGGGATGAGCATACGTATGTTTTTAAAAATCTTCCATAGACTAGGAACCACTATATTCCCTGCAAAAAAGAAATCTTTTGCTCCTCAATATGCTTAAGAAGAGTCTTTTTGGTCCTCCTGTTTCAGGTTTCAAGCCCCTAAATATATATTTTTTATCATGTACCTCATAAGGAAGTTAAAAGAAAATAAAACTGTACATAAATATCCAGAGAAGGTGCTTTTGCGAGGAATATTAAGTACCATGACAGGCAACTAACTCAGGAGCAATAAGCAGCAGAATGCTGTGGACATGAGAAATAAGCTTGATTAATCCACCCCTATCTGTTAAAGTCTATTTTACCACAAAGTCAGAGAAGACAAAACAAAAACCTATGGAATGTTGTGAAATAAAATTCACATATGTTGAAAACAGAAATTAAAATGTATTAGCACAAAACAAAGATTCGGGATGACTACTTCAGGAACCTGGTTTGCCATATTCCAAGAAAAAAAAATATTGCCAGCATAACTGTCCAGGGTTTATAATTTCTGAAAGACTGTACCTATTGATTTTACATCTTAGATTTGTTAAATCCATAGCTCCATGGTGTACTGCAAATATGACAATCCAAGGGCAACTAATTAAAGGTCACCTGTCTGTTGCTTAGAAATCTGTAGGTTTCCTAGGCCTCTCTGCCCACATTGGTGCTAGTTTACCTAAAATTTAGCTGATTTATCCAGAAAAAGCTATTGGTCCATGAGAAACTTACTGGGTAAAATATAGTTGGAAAATTTGTCTGAGGATCTAGTTAGGAGAAGCTTCATAGACGTATTTTTAGGAGGCTGGTAGGAGGCACAATTGATCCAGCTGCAAAGAAAATAAAAACAGGAAGGTAGTATGGTCTCTTTTAGGAAAGGTTAGACCCTGCATGGATGAATAGTAATAATAGATTCAGTGGGAAAAAAATGGGTAAAACAAAAGGGTAAGAGCTAAAGTCTGAAAAACCTGAAGCTTAAAGATTGCCATCCTTTCTGTTTTGAAGGTAAAGAACAAGAGTGGATGGGGAGAGAGAGAGAGAGAGAGAGAGAGAAATAAAACAGCCTGTGTTGTACTCCTCTTAGTCAAGAATTTTCTTCAGGCAAGAGGGTGAGCATGGCAGATTAAGAGAAATAACAATCAGAGATGTTTGGTTTAATGTGCTTTAAATGTCTATTTGAGAAAGGGATCTGAGTAATTTTGCCTTATTTCTGGTGATATGGCATGGGTACTGAAGGAACCTGTATTATAAGAATACAAAGAACCCAAATAAAAACAGATATTTACAGTCTGAAGCAAAAATAGAGCCAGAAACCTGGCTAGAGATCCTACACTGTAGTTCTGTACTAGGATCTCTTCATGGAACATGCAACATTATTGCTTTCTCAGCCAGCCAGACATGGAAGTTTGGGGGAGCGTCCCTCCCCTAAGTTCTCCCCTTCCACCTTTATTCCTCTCTTGTAACACGATGTTGTCCTGGGCAGGCAAACATATTGAAATCTGTAGTTTTCAATATTCAACTTCTGATATAAGGACTGATACTGTGAAATGAAAGGAAAAATGAAAACGTATCTTAGTAAAACAAGCACAGCTTCTGTATCGGTAATAATTTCTGCTTGATTCTTACAAGGCACTAAAGTAAAGCTGTTCATGAAACTACCCTTGAAAGTGATGGAGTAGCTAGAGGAGTACTCAGGGAAATAAGTATTCCAATTACATGTTCATGGAATGGGTTATTTCACTGCACTCATTCTCTCAATCTTTTTAACTCTTAACATGAGAAAATAATTCCCTTTCCTTTATTGCTCCCCTAAAAAAGTAAATTAGGTAAAGCTATAATGAATAAGTGAAAACGAATAAAATTAAAATTAAAGTAGCAAAGGAAAATTAAATAAAGAGGGCAAGTGACACAAGGTTAACAGATCACATCCTTGGTAAGGTAACTAAAGCCCAAAACCAGCTAGAAGCTGGCAAGGTGGAAGTTGAGCACCCGCCCAGCTCGAGGGTTTAACTTTCACCATAGTGGTTACCTACCTAATAACCAAGAGAAACTAGGCTGAAAGGAGCAACTTGCTTTACTAGCCCCACACAATGGTTGGTCAGAAACTTCCAGTTCAAGTGTAGAATATCTATAAATTACTTAAAAACTACGCTTTCTCTCCAGTTATTTGTCTCCTGAGCTAGGACACAATTACACTAGTGTCCTAGGTTAGGTCCTTGCCAATAAAATAGCCAAAAGGAAGTACATAATGGGAAAGAAGAATAGGAAGATGTTTTCACAACATCTAAGATAACACTATTTCATCATGTACATATAGCTTTGTAGGTGAAATTCTATCATACCTAATGAAGCTAAAATCTGGTATACTGTCTAGCACTTTAATCAAAGTATGGCTTATTATGATGATTATAATAGTGGATTTGCAGTTCAAGAATGACTGTATAAAAGTAATGAAATAAAAGCATTTTCAACAAACATGCCAGAATTTCCACATTCAGTTGAAGTGGTCACCAAGAGAAATTGTATTTCTTTTTCTTTTTATTTAAAGATTTTATTTATTCATTTTTAGAGAGAGGGGAAGAGGAGAAAGAGGAGAGAAATATCATTGTGTGGTTGCCTCTCGCACACCCCATACTGGGGACCTGGCCCGCAACCCAGGCATGTGCCCCGACTGGGAACTGAACTGGCCACCCTTTGGTTCACAGCCCACGCTCGATCCACTGAGCTACACTAGCCAGGGCCGAGAAATTGTATTTCTAATAAAGTGCCCCCACTGCTTAAAACATTTTGATAACATCCTCTTTAAGCCCAACTTAAAAATCATTTATGAAAATAATCATTACTTTATCTTAATAATTAGGATTTTTATTCTCCAGCAGATTTCTTACCTACACTTACTTTTAATATAAAAGTTAGCTTATAAATAACAACTATTATTAAATGAATGATATTAATAAACATTTTCTAAGGTACTATAGTATACACTTGTCAAATATAACAAAATGGTAGGTGTGGGGTTACATGTAATTAAAAATATATTCTAATAATATTTTAAGATAAGGAAACTTCATATAGGAAATATGGAGTCTAACTTCTCTTGAAAATTAAAACTAAAAGATTTAACAACACTAGGCAAGTATTCTCTCTTAGTAACCAATGATGAAAGCTGAACAGAAGCTGATCCCTTTAGAAGAGGAAATGTATTTTTGCTTTAATCCCTGCTTACACAGTATACACAAACACACTGACATCTGTGGACTTGACTCATCGTGGTATGCCCGTTAACATACAGGTAAAACTAAGGAGGCACTTGGGTGGCCAAATCTCCAACTCATGTCATTGCTAGATTACCCACCCTTGCCTTGTAGAACTCAGATGTGGCCTTAAGAGAAAATGTACTTTAGGGCAGAAACTTATGAACTGGCTGGCATGCCCTTCACCATGTCTGGACATCAGCTATGAGGCAATATTCCAGGCAGAGGTTTGGAATTGACTTTGGCTCTTGAGAAAAGACAACAAAGAGCAGAATCACAGTCCATAACAAATGGGCAGTGTAAGTGAGGGGGGAAATCTGTTGTAACCCACTGTGGGATGGGGACTACTATATGTTCTAGACAGGAGTGTCCAACCTTTTGGCATCCCTGGGCCACACTGGAAGGGTTGTTCTGGGCCACACATTAAATACACTGTGACATGTAATCACAAAAAAAATCTCATAATGTTTTAAATAAATTTACAATTTTGTGTTGGGCTGCATTCACAGCCACCCTGAGCTGCACAAGGCCCACAGGCTGCAGGTTAGACACTCCTTTTAAGCCTATCCTGACTGACACACATGACTTTAAATGACTTTCCTGTCCCCTGTAAGAAACTGAGTGTGTGATCTGTGCTTTTGCTGTAAGTTCTCCTCTAATGTTTAGAATGTGAAAAACTGAGGCTTGATAAGGCTGAAGCACCATAATTTGTTCAGAGATGATGAAATCACTTTTTGCATCCAGGTCTGTCTGACTCTTACTTGATGCACTTACTCTAATTTCTTATTCTCCTATACTGTAATGTGACTAAAATGTTTGTCATTTTTATTTCTCAGTACTATTAATAAAAATATTGGCTTTGAAATTTACTGGTTTCTGAAATATCTAATCAAAGTAGATATCCTGATTAATAAGAAATTTGCTAAAACGTAATAACCCTTCTTTGACAGACTTTTTTAGAAATCATATAAAATGTATGTTAATATATAGTAATTCAATAGTATGGGTTTATTTTATAAACAATTCTGTCTGCACCACTTAAAATAATTTTAAATCATATTTATTGTTTTCCATACAACTCACACATTTATCAATATTTAAAAGACCCAAAGGCAAAGTAATAAATTTGGCTTTTTTCCCTCACAATAATGGGAAATATATCTTGATAAAGAAATTTTTAATTTTTTTATACAGCAGTTAGTTGTTGGAATTTATAGTTCCAGGAAAAAAATAATTAACCAGCAAAATCAAACAAACAAAGTCATTAGTATATAAAACAGTTTCCAATAATATAATAAGTGGGAAACAAAAACTGATGAGAGAACACCCTGCTTTAAAGTACCTTTCAAACAGATGTCTATTATAGTACAGTTTACTCCAAATAACTCTAAGCCCATTAAGAGCACTTCTATATATATTTATATATATATGTATATATATACAAAAAACATAGTAAAACAATATAGTATTTATGGCAATAACAAATTAAGAGCTGTCATAATATATGTGACTTAAATACCCGCCCCCAGTGATAAAGTGGCTTCTTATTCCTTAAACACAAAAATTCTGCTCTTCATTGTAGAAAGATGAAATCTTCGCAAAAGGCACAGGCTTATCTGCAAGAAAAATAAAATACCATTAAATGCTCACCCTGGAATAAATTTAATCCTATTTTAAAATATTCCAAAAGGTTTCAAGTGGCAAGAAGATAATGAAAGTACTTAACCTAAGGGAATTATAATGAATGACACTGATAAAACAGATGATGTCTTTGTCGATACTAATTATATCAGATACTATATTTTACATTGTAATTATAATTTTTAAAGGGATTTTATATGTAACTAGTGTAGGTAATTAAAGAATAGTTCATAGTTTTACCAAGATACACCCTCATATAATATTCATAAATGACTTTAATTGACTTAAGTATAAAATAGTTATTTGTTTCTATAATTTCTGTAAATACAATTCTTAACTGATTGTATTTCTAAATCTTCAGAAACAAGAATCAATTGAAGCAGCAGTCCTGGACGTATATACTCTACTAAACAAAAAATTGCTTCTAATATTTATAACACAGTAACAGAATTCATCCAAACCAAAGATAAGGTCTTCCATAAACATATAATGGGGCAAGTTTGCTCATTTTCTTCCTTTATTGACCAGTTTATGGTCAAAAGAATTCGTACTTTCATCACATACAATTTTACAGACCTTAATTCTAATTATACACCAAGCTTTTCTGTTACTTAATCAAAATTACAGCTTCTAAGAAACTTCTGCTGATTAGAGTCAGTACAACCGAAGGCATTTAGGCAAACTAAAAGAATAGCCAAAGGTATGCTAATTTGACTGACCTAATCTTCTCTTACAATCACCAACATTTACAAATTGATGGGAGATATGTTGGAGAATGAGTAATGCTCTCTTCCAACTTGCTGTTTTATTTAAATCTTTAGTAAGCAATCTATAATAAATCTCTAGATTGTTATAGGCTAATGAGATTGTAATATATTTTAATTTGGGGGTAATTTAACCTTTTCAAAAAGATGTTGAAGGTTATTAAAACACAATTAATATGTAGCCCTTATTTTATACAACCCTTTCCCTTTCAGCCTTTGCTTCTGCTTTGACGGCTCTCAACCGAACCACTGAAACAACTTCAAAAGATTGGACCTTAGTTTATTTCTAACTCTAATTTATTTTTACAAGGTCAACAAAATCATTTTCCTAGAAAATAAATGTCATGCTATTATTCCTTCATTCCAAAGCACTGGATGATTTGTGACCATTTTTACAAATAGCAAAATCCAAATCCTTAATCGGTTGCTTTGTAACACGTTCTTCTTGATTGGGTCACAAAATCTGACTGATGTGCTGTGATCCTTTCACATGTCATGTGTTCTGTAGCAGCTCACAACATGCACACACTCTTGCCAGGCACATTCCTTGACACATGTTTTCAGCTCTGCTTGAAATAATACTCTTCTTTGAATCTCTTATGCATTTTTAAAAAGATTTTATTTATTTACTATTTTTAGACAGAGGGGAAGGGAGGAAGAGAGAAACATCAGTGTGTGGTTGCCTCTTGAGTGCCCCCCACCAGGGAATTGGCCTGCAACCCACACATGTGCCCTGACTGGGAACTGAACCAGTGACCCTTTGGCTCACAGGCCTGTGTTCAATCCACTGAGCCATACCAGCCAGGGCAAATCTCTTACATATTTTTAAAAATAACTATAACCCAATTATTACTTCCTTAGTGAAATCTCCTATATTTCTATCCCTAACTCAGTCTCTCAGAGATCTCACAGCAATTTGAAAAATGTGGTGCATTTATTAGCATAATACAGGATAAGAAACCCAAGAGTTCCTGATGCCTGCAATAAATATATATATTTATTGGAATACACACACACACACACGTATGTATGTGTATGTGTGTGGGGTGTATGTACATATATATCTGGTAGAATCAGAGAAGATTGGAGATGCAACCAGGAATACACAGTGTAATTTGTGTGGACCTGTTAATAAGAGGCTTTTGGCAGAAGAAGCAGGGGCAGAGGCTAAAGCCCCCAAACCAAACAGGACTGCAAGTGTACCCTCTCCTATGCAGGGTACTATACTTCACAATTTCTAAAACATGTATTTCATATTTTAACATCTTTGAATCTGGAATTCATGTCACAATTGACGGTATCTTAGAACTGTGTCACACTGGTACTGCCCATATGTGCACAAAATTGACTGAAGCTCTTTGTATTGTTATTTCCACTGAGTTGTGAGTCTTAATAATGAGTCTTAAGGATGAGTTTAATAATGTTTAAAATGCCTTCAAAATATAGTGTCATGAATCATCACTGAAGCAAAAGTTATATATGTAGACAGCTATGAAAGATAATAGTGGGCCATAATTTGATGTCAGCACACAAATGTCTGTCACTAAAACAGTGGTGTCAATTTCATATTTTTGCCAAAAATAATGTTTATTTTAAATGGGAAGATATTTCTGGTAGACATAGCTTTGTTAATTTCTGTTCTAAAGGAGACTATTACACACCAAGAAATGCACATGATGGCAGAAGAAATTGACAAATACTTTAGCTGTACTGAGAGGCTGCTGTACATGATCCCTATATTAAGTAAAAATATCATTATATTGTTTCATAATTAAATTGACAGTATTTTTTCTTTCTTAATGCTATAGCTTAAAATTAATGTCTTAGATTAAATGACTAATGGTGCAAATCTCCACAGAATTTAGATCAACTTGGAGTAAAAGGAGAGGAAAGCATGGAGAATCTTTAATTAATGATGTTTAAATCTTGAATTGACAATGTTTAAGCTAGAAGTAAACTACTCAAATTGACAAGTTCAAGTTCTTCACCATTAGAATTTAAAATGCAAAAAAAATTAAGAATGTTACATCCTTGCTCAACCACATACTGTGATAGTGACATACAGAACCAGTACAGACAAACCTATTTCAAATGTATAGTGACACGGGAAAACAGACAATCTCAACATTTAATGCCTGATGGCTTCCAAATCATGAGGTTTAATCGTCAAAAACTAAAGATAAGATTAAATGTCAAATAATCGTATTTTCCTGGACACCTCTTACTTTCTGTAAAACTGCTACTCATGAACAATGACTCCTCAGCATCCTGCCTTCATTTTGTTTAGGAGCACCCAAACCCAAACATTCCTCTAGTGCCAGTTACCAAATTTAACCTCAGAAAATACTTTGAATAAGCAGGGGTGTCTACTCAACGTTTATTCACTCCTTGTAGTTTGCTAATAAAAATATTTTTCTTTCTTTTTTTGGTGAGTGAAGGGCAGCAGAAGGGGTGTAAAAGTCTCATGGGAGTATGGGGACAGTTCTGAGAAATTGTGATTTCCTGATAAAGAGGTAGACATGGCATGATTCTTGCCCACTACCGTCTTCTTGCCTGGAACAGGGTTGTGATAGATGAAACTACAGCAGCCATATGAGCCAGGACAGGACAAACAGGAGGAAAGGTCTGAGAAAGCGGTACAGATGTAGACTCGGCCATCAAATAGCCACTGAATTGATGCCAGGGGCCAGCTACTGCAAACTTCTTAGAACATTGGGAAAATGTTTGAGTCTTTGTAATTCCAGATTCTCTACAACCAGTAGTAAAAATCAGTCAAACTTAGAGCAGCATAGACTGGTGGCTGACAGAAGCTGAGAGAGGAAGAAAACAGGGAGTTGCTATTCAGCTGTTATAAAGTACCAGTTAATGCAAGACGAATACATTCTACAGATATGCTGAACAACCTTGTGCCTACAGTTAACAATACTTATTGTGCACCTAAAATTAAGACGGTAGATCTCATGTTAAATATTCTTTCCACAGTAAACAAATGCCATGCTTTCTATGAGGTAAAGCAAGCATGTAATATTAACATATTTTACAGAAAATCTAAGTTTGAGTATTTTTCAAGCTTCAAGAATGCTCAGTCTCTACACATTCTACAATGATACAATAATTTTAAAAAGATATTATTTTCAAGAAAACTTAAAAGCCAACTTGAGAATCTGAAACTATCAAAATAGTTATAAAATCAAATCAAATTTGAAAGGAAAAACTATCCTAGTGCAGTTAAGAGCATTGTTATTTTTTGTTCATTTAAATAAATTTGCAAGTACTAGATTCCTGGAGTTTTTTCTCTTCCCAGGTCTTCTTATAGTAGATACAATGCCTGTGAATTTTTTAGAATAAACACAATCTCAGAGCACCGGGAAAGGTTAATGCCTTAAGAACTGTGTTTAGGGCTTTTCCTGCCCATAAAATTGAGGTTCTGGTTCCTGTATTGTCTTAACCCCGTTCACATAAATCAGCCTTCAGGGTGGTCATGCTCTGTCACCCATGTCCATCTCTCCCACTATACTCCTTAGAGAGTCGGCAATCCTGACAAACACAGTAGAATATAAATCCTGAACCAAACAAGTAAGCATTTCATTAAATAAAGTGAGTACTATATAAACAGAAACCTATGATTAAACTATTGTGTAAGAGTTTTCACTTAATAGAATTAGTTTAAAGCAGATCAATTAAACACTTTTGCTCTAGGTCTATGCTATCCTACACACTAGCCACTTGCCACATCTGGGAATTTAAACTAAAATTTCAATTTATTAAAATTCAATAAAATAAAAAATCCAGTTCCTCAGTCACATTAGTCACATTTCAAGGACCACATATAGCTAGGGGCTATCAAATTGGACAGGGCAACTCCAGACCATGCACTGGGATGAGACAATACTATTACCAGTTAGAATTTAATGGAAGGTGACTTGACTGGAGGCAGTGAACACACAATACAATGTACAGATGATGTATTATAGAACTGTGCACTTGAAATCTATATAATTTTATTAACCAATGTCACCCCAATACATTCATTAAAAATAAAAAATGGTTCTAAACTACAAGCTATATTTAAAAATAAAAAAAAGAATTTGATGTTACGTAGCATTTGTTAAAATAATATACAAATGATTCACATTCCTATCCAATAAGCATAGTGTGACATTTAATTATTAATGGAGCAAGACAAACTGTCTTCTAAGATTCAGTGTCTGCAGAAAAAGTAAAACATACAAAAAATCCCACATGGAGGCTTATCTGGTTAAGTAATGACAGAGACACCACTATCCCCTTCAGGTGCATTGAGCACATCTGGGTAACAGTGTTTATTCTGATAATGTTATACTCCACATTAAAAGTGGTGTTTTAAAAATTAAAACTATTTTCAAATTGATAATTGTTTAAATAAGATTTTCTCAAATAGGCTTTCTAGTTAAACACTTAAATTGAAACTGCTTTCTGATTCTGATACCCTGACATTAAAACCCATAACATATCTTCTGGCTAAGTAACATTGAGCATGAATGCAAAGAACACATACAATGTGATATTAAACTCAATGAAACAGAACAGAAGTAGCTAAAGTGCAAATTTAGATTTTTCTTTAAAATTACAAACATGGCAAAAATTATTAAAATAGTCTTGAAGTGATATTACTAGCTTAATAATTTTACTGTTCAGTAGAAATCAAACAAAACAGCAAGAAAGCACTGTTCCCATTTTTTGTGTTGTAAAGCAAGGTTTCAAAGATGCACTTTTAGAGGCTAGTTATGAGTATTTGTTTCCAATATTTTTTAATATTGTATAATTGTATATTGTATTAAATATATAAAGTGTTCCACTTTAGGAAAATGAAGGTAATTTTTAGTCAGTATATACTCTCTGATTCCTCATCAAATTTTTGGTCTGAGAGGGGTGAAACAGTTAAAGAATTGGTATTTGTTTTTTAGTTTTATAACTCCTTTGTGCAAAATGTTCCCAAAACTAAACAAAAGAAATACCTCTACTTAAAAAATCAGGATATCAATATCAAATTCAAGGTAAGTTATATTAACCAAGGTGCTCAAGTTATTTTTTTCCACAATGTACAAATTTTCCCAACTTGATTGTATTAACATCAATGCTTAAATTACTAGATATAGTGGTAATGGTGGTTGCTAACTCCTTAACAGCCATTCAATCCCAAAAGATAATTCTGAGCTAATCATGGTACTTTGATTTTTCTTTCCAGGGTTTAGTTTAGAAATGATCACATGACCAATGATATGGAAAACAAAAAAAATAACAAGAAGTAAGTCATTTCCAAAAAACAAATCTATCAAGAATTTCTGGGGAAACTTTTCTCATTTCTAAGAAAGAGACGTAAGAGAACTAGTTCCTATCCTCCATTGAAAGTTAGCATTCTGGGTATGATTGTAGAAACTACTGGCATCATCCTATTATTAGCCTAAAAATGAACCCAACACATGAAAATGGGCAGAACGAAGGGGTTCATGGAGGAAAGGAGCCAGAGCCCTGACATAATGTGCCTGGAGTCAACCCTCTCCGTGACAACCTTCTATATGAAATAACACATTCTCTTTAGGAAAGTTACATTAAACTATATATTGGCAGTTCCATGTTGTCCAACCTAATACAAAGGAACAGTGAAAATAATTACCTCCAATCCTAACTACCAACTACAATCATTATTAAAATTTTGATATATTAAAAGGCACGTTAAAAACATCCATTTCAGAAACAGCTAACTACAAAAGGATAAATTTATACTGTGATAAAATTGTAAGCAAGGAAATCCACTTACATCTCTGGAAATGACTTGCTTCCTGTTATTTTGTGGATAGAATTTAGAAAATGAGGAGGAACTAATTTTAGAAAGCACTTAAACAATGAAGGCAGCATCCATAAGCGATGATGCAACAAGAATTACCAGCCATTATACTGTGGACTAATATGATTCTGTATTGCAATTGGCATGGTAGGCAAAACAAAGTCTTTATAATCCTCATTTTTAGGGTCTTCATTTGAAAATGAGTCATAGAAGGTACTGGTATAGATAGCAAAATTAACAGAATTTATAATTATTCTCTTCATAGATATAAATCAAATAAGTATTTAATGAATGGAATGAGATTGTGCATGAAGAGAAGTCTAACTCATTAAATCTAGCTGAGCCTCAGTGTTCCTATCTTTAAAATGAAAGCAACAGGAAATACTTCACAAGACTGTCTTAATTTTATACAGTGCATGTAAGGAACCTAGTACAATGTCTGGTACATCCTGCGCTGAAGTAGGTACTTACTAACAAGTGACTATTAAATCACCCCTATAGTAGTTCTGTTACCCGGCTCTGTACAGGCTTCTCCCTGGCCTCAGTAATAGGACCCCTGACCTTGTCCCTCTAACGGCATTTGACTACCATTATCCATTCCATGGTTCCTCCTATATGGCTGTTGTGGGAAGCCCTGGTGAAAGTCCTCTTTCAGGGCCCTCAAAAACCATTAGTCTAATCTCCATATAAGCATTGATTTTTCATCTTTATTAGGAGAAACGAATAGCATTATACATGATTATCATGTTATTCAAGTGAGTCACAATAAGATCTATATGCCTCTTCCCCATAAGATAAATTTGAACAGTTAAATAAATTGATGTCATAATGTATGTTTAATCTCTACTATCAACATCAGACCAGAGAGAGCTACTCACTGAATCAGCTTCAAATGAAGTAAGGAATTTGGACTGTATATCCCCGCACAGAAAATAATCTCTAAGTTACAGAGGGTGAGGATCATTGGTAAATATGGAACAAATATTGAAGCTGGAAAGTCATTATTTTGCAACTATAACAGTGATGACCAGAACAGGCAAAAAATGATGAATGAGTGTTAAACCTGGGGGAAATTTTAATGAGAAGCAAAATATTTTCATGATTTAATATATCTCCTTGCTAGTTGCAAAGGGGAAAAAAGCAGTAACATACTAGAGAAACTGCATAAAACGTAGAACAGGTGCATCAAAATCACCACTGCTAATGAAGGACAGATGAATATCATGTGTCTTCAGAAGTGGTATCTTGAGGAGGAGGAAGGATGATCTGTATAGTATTTCATCTAAGAATGCATAATCTGAATCTAATTATGATGAAATACCAGAACATCAGATAAACATAAAATAAGGGAGATGTATTATTTTGTATCTATATTATGAGAGAGAACATACAAGAGAATTACATAAAATATTAGTAGGCGAATCTACATAAAAAATTGCAGGATATTCTTTGTACTACTTTTATTCTTTTAAGTTTTCTGAAGACTTTAAATTACTCCCAAACAAGAGGTTTTTTAAAGTAATGCATAAATATATGCTCTTTGAAGAAGCAAAAAGCAGACAACATAGAATACAGAAAGAAAAGTGAAAATAAAAATGAACTGTCAACCTCCACATCTCACCTTTCCCTCACTAGAAGCTAAGTGCCACAAAGTCAGGATTTCTTTTTCTTTTTTTTTTTTTCTGTTTTATTGCTCAAATGTGTCCCAAACACCTAGACCAGTACCTGGCACTGAATAGTTGTAATATAAATAGCTGCTACATCTTTCATTTATTGGATAAATGAATGAACGGAGTGAATGAGTGAGTGAATAGAAAAGAAGTAATAATTTGCTGTTTTTACTTTATCTAGACAACTGTACATTAAAGTTTTTTTCCTAAGATTTTCTTTCAAGTAAATATGGTCATACTACGAAAAAACTCAAGGTGATCGAGTCAGGACTTTATGGTAATTATCATTGATCATTATCATTACCCCTGAAATTTGCTTCTCTATTATTATTACCATTCCTCTTTCCTTTACCCTCAAAACACAACACCTAAATCTTGTTGATAATGCTGTCGAAGCCTCTTGAATAATTTACTCCTCTCTACCTCTCTTGCTATCACTCTAGTACTGGACACCCCATGTACTTGCCTCACCTAATCAGTCTTCCTAGTCACCTGACTCCTTATCTTAACTCTTCTGCAATGCACCGAAGAATAAATGTTTTTATACACCTTAATTGTGTTTGTCTTAAAAATTTCCAAGTGGCTTTCATAACTTGTAATTTCTAACTGATTAATATGGATCACTATCTGCCTTTTGATTCTTTGTTCTGCATTACCTATCACTTTCTTTTGTATTCGAAGCTCAAAAATCATTCATTCATTTCTTCACTGTCATACATAGTAATATAGCATCTATTTAACTTATTTTAGTCCCTTAAATGTTCTACACTCTCTTTTGCTTCTGGTACTTTGTGCCTACTGTTCTTTTTCCAATCTCCACCCAAATATCCACTTTTCGTTTTGCTAACTTCTACTAATTTTTTCAGGTCTCAATTTATATATCACTTCCAAGAGGACTTTCTGGACTATTAACTTTTGGTGAAGTGTTCTATGGCCCTGCTGTTAAGTTCTTATACCACCCTATACTTACTCTTTCTCCGTTTATGTAACTCTGATTAATGTGCAGCTCCCCAGTGGAATGCAAGATTCATGAAGAGTGGGATATAAGAGTGGGGTAAATATTAGAGGAAGGTCTGTGATGAGCCAGGATGCAGACTAAAAGATAGCTATGGGTAATTGTATCTTAATAAAACTGACCCCTTCTTAATGCCTCTTCTCTCTTCATCTCTCCTAGGCCACCTTCCTCCCTACTACAAGAAGTATTACTCTGCCCTGGTCAGGTGGCTCAGTTGGCTGGAGTGTCATCCTGCATAACAAAAGGCCATGGATTTGATCACCAATTAGGGCACATCCCTAGGCTGGCGCATGTGTGGGAGGCAACTGATTGATGTTTCTCTCTCACATGGATGTTTCTTTCCCCACAACCCTGGTTCCTTCCTCTCTCTAAAAAATCAATAAAAAATATATCCTCAGGGGAGGACTTAAAAAAAAATGATGTGTTATTGTACAACACAGACTTGATTATCTGCTTACGTACACTCCAAACAGCATCAATAGTTCTCCAATGACAGCATGGTAACACCTAACTCCTTGGTAGATCACAAAACTGTGTATTTCCCTCAAGAGGACTTGCACATCTGTGTCCTTCACAGCTGGTCCTCCCAACCCTGCCTGTAGAAATACGTGTGCACACACAACAGGCTATATTCTGGACATTTTCTGCTATACTTTCTGAACTACCATCCTCCACAACTACTAAACTTTAGGCAGTCACTGCTGCCTACAACTAACTTTGTCTTTAGTCAAGCCTACTTGAAATATATTAACTGGGGTTCAAATTCATTTCCTCTTTGGAAACTACCCTGACTTCCTAAGTTAACAACTTCCTTTTTGGTCTTCCCTTTCTGAGTAGTACAGGAGAGGCGCCCACATACACTTAGTTTTTAAGAATACTGCGAATACTATACTTTTAAATACTATAGAAATTGTGTAAAAACTTGAAAGAAATTAATAACTATATATAAGTGAGACTCCACCACCATCTTATTCAATGGGAGCCTTCTGTAGCGTGAGTCCAAAATCATAGAAATGATGTGCCATTCCTTCTGTCAGTACACTTCCAACTGTATTTAATATTATTCTTACTGCGATTTCTAATGTATCAAGATAAGTCTTTGTTACACACAATAGTTCTTAAATGCATGCCAGCTACTTTCTCTGGTTCACACTGAAGAAGCAGAGAGCCACTGGCCGTATTTGACTTAATAGGAATTGTATAATACTTCACAGGCAGTTTAAGGTTTTTTCAGAATGTATATTCAAATATTCTAAAATTTTTATGTAATGTATTTTATTCAGGTTAGTTTCCTCTAAGAGACTGAGTCTGTAATGAACAGATGAAATCATTTTGTTAATGTTTACATATCCAGTCTCTGATACTATTCTAACTGTACAACTGACATTTCAAATATGCATTTTTATTAAATGAACGACCAGCAACTAAAAGGTCATACAGATATACTTTAATAGAGATATTATTGTTGAGTCCTTTTTCTTAAATCCCAGATTTCTGTACTCTGCATTTGTGCCTCATTATAACTCCTTTATCATAATAATTATCCCTCTATCCAAATGTCCTTCCCTATTGAAATGAATCTTTACTGCCTCCTTCCTTCATTCATCTGCATTGAAAGAAATTCTATATTCATATAATTTCACTTATCCAAACCTCCTAGGAAAGATCTTAACACTCAGTAAGGCTAGATCTGAGAAAAGACATAGCTACACTACCAGGCCATATACTGTTAGTTCCACAGTTTTGCCAGGAAATACCACAGAGTAACCCAGACTAACACCAAAACATCTTCAGAATGCAATAATAAAATCAACTTTACTATCCCCCTAGGACACACACACAGAGTTAATAAATATTACCAGGATACAGCAGTTAAAAGAGCAAATCTGTGCAAGACGTACAATAAAGATTTCTTTGGAGGATGGTATTCTATTGTTCATGTTTGTTTTAATAAAGCAATGTGAATGTGAGCTATTGGTTGGGGCTACAAAGAACTTCATTAAAAAAGAACTGAGTGAAATCTTTTAGAATAAAAACTAATTATTAAATAAAATTCTACTTTACTTTTTGAATTTACTGGTCAAAGGCTCACCTCCTGATTCACGAAATTAAACTGCTCAACACTCACCTTCGAGGATGATTGGCATCGAACAGTGTGTTATCATCATCCTCATCATCTTGTTCTAAAGGTGTCAGTTCCATGTTTTCTATGTTAGTGTCCAGAACTCCGTATCTCCTAGTCTTTCGGTTTCTTCTTCGCATCCTATTAAATACATATATTAATGAATAAAAATTATTTGAATATAGTGCAGATGATCCTTATATTTATTCGTAAATTAAAAATAAATTATCCCCTCTTTTTCTGGCCCAGGAGACTCTCAATATGAGAATAATTACATTTCAGAAATTCAGCCTAGGTTATTTATGAAACAAAGCCTACTCCCACCCACCATTTCTTCTGTCCGACATACCCTCATCCCTCTCTGTCAAGTTCATTGTTGACTGATCTTCCTTTAAGTCTTAGTTCAGGTACCATACTTTTACTGAAGCCTCCAGTCCAACCTTCTCCCCACCTTTTCCATGCATTCTTACCACCATACAGGATTATGTACTTTTAGTCCCACTAAGAAATGGTATGTGTATATGTACTCAATTCTCAACTGGGTAGCTTACAACCCTGGCTGTACATCAGAACCACCTGGAGCATTTTAAAAAACTCCATATTCAGGCCATACCACCACACAATTAAGTCAGAATTTCCAAATACAGAAATTAAACATCAATATTTTGTCCCAGTTCTACAAGTGATTCCAGCTCCCTAGATCAGTGGTTCTTGAAGTGCGGTTTCCAGGATCAGCAGAATCACAAACACCTAGAACTATCAGAAACTCAAATCTTCATGTCCATCCATACCTAGTAAATAAGAAATTTTGAACTTGGAAACCCAAAACACACTGTTTTAACAAACACTCCATTTTGAGAACTACTGCCCTAGAGGAATGGAAATGTTTTAGGATGCTAAACATTATCTGTATACATACGAAAAGGTCTCATATTTTAAAACCATATTTTCTGCTTTTCTCAAATAACTTGTTCTTTTCCTTTAAATTCTTTACATCGATTTGCATTTATATGTGCTTATGTATATGACTGTTAATTTGCCTGCCTTTCCCACTACATTTCCTGAGAGCAGCAACCATGACTGTCTCGCTCACCACTGTATGACTACAATACATCTAGTACAGTGTGTGGCTGATTAACACACACTTCAAGTGTTGTTAACTGTCTGAGTGATACCCTATCAAAGCCTAAGTCATTTTTTATGCAACAACCTTAACTCCACACAAAGGAACATGTGTCACACAAATATCTGTCACAGTTTAAAAACAATACAGAAGGTATTTCAGCAAATAAGTTTACTTAAATTCTGATTCAGTTAGTTGGATGTAATTAAGTATGACAAGAAATTCTACGACTATGGCATCAACTATAAAAAGCAATACAAACTTCTGCAAACATGACAATAGGAACCCTGCGAAACAAACTGTCCTACACATACAAACATACACTCAAGAAATATTAGAGTCTTACTGAGTATCAGGCATTGTGCTGGCTTCTGGGTATAAAGTACCTGGGCTCAGTGATAAAAATTTCAAAAACATGACTATTCCTGGATAAAAATCAAGATAATCCCCACTAATCACTACCTATATATCTATCCTTATGCCCACCCAAAGGACTGAAACAGAAAACAGAGATTTAAGAATAGTACAGTATTTTGCCCTGGGGGGTGTGTCTCAGTGGATTGAATACTGGCCTGTGAACCAAAGGGTCGCTGGTTCGATTCCCAGTCAGGGCACATGCCTGAGTTATAGGTCAGGTCCCCCATTTGTTGGTGTGGGAAAGGCAACCACACATTGATGTTTCTCTCCCTCTCTTTTCTCGTCCCTTCCCCTCTCTCTAAAACTAAATAAAATCTTGAAATAGTACAGTATTTAAAGCTACAAATGTAATCAAAGAAAAAGTTAATACTAATATAAGAACTAGCAACATAAGGTAGATTGATAGTAGCATAAGCTGGTCTTTCTTATACAGCAAAAAATTAAACATTTAAATTATTAACAAGCATGTATGTGTGTGAATGTTTGTATCTGTGGGTGTGTGCACACATACACACACATGCTCACACATGTGCCATGTAGACGGGAGATTTAAACTTTTTCTGTAAAGGGTCAGATAGTAAATATCTTCGACTCTGTAGATCATACACAATATTAATATTAATTCATATTAATTGATTTGTTGTTTTGATTTCTAACTATCTTTTATAATGTAAAAAAAAAAATCCTGACTCACAGGCCTTAAAATAAAGTTCAACAGACTAAATTTGCCCTATGGATCACCATTTGTCAACCTCTGATTTAGATTTATGAAAATAATTCTAAATCTAATTCTAAATTCTAATTCTGACAGAAAAACTAAGAATAGAAATGATGAAAGTAATGACTCTGGAATTAGAAATAAAAAAAGTACAAGGGTATTATGGTTCACTATTGCTCCTTTTGAACCACATGATTTAATAACACTTGTACGTATTCCTTTGATTTGAAAAGTTAAGGAAGCCACTTGGCAACAAAAGTTAAGGATATTCAGAGTTATAATTTCTCCTCTTTCCCTTTGCCAGTTTGTTGTTCAATTTTCTAAACCACATGGCTTTCTAAACATTCATCTTCAGTCAACAAAATATGAAATTAGTGTCATGGGAAATTATTTTTTGAAATAAACCAGATTCTTCCAGATTATATATTATATATCAAGCAGTCCATATGTTAATAACCTGGTCATAAGATACCTTGGAATAATATGAACAGAGAGCTTAAGGGCTTTTAACATGTATCTCAGAGGCCACTCTTCTCCACTGTCAAGGTATTCATCATAGCCTGAATAAATTCCCAATCTTTCAATAAGTGGCCAAACACATCAGCCTAATAAATAATACGATTTTCTCTCTCTGCATACAGCGTAAACATTTGACTGGACTTTGTGAGTGCTCGGATGTGTATGCTAGCTTGTACTGTCCTTTAATTGCGTATATAAATATCTTCTAAACATAAATCCAAGCTCTTGAAAATCAAGAAACTACTTCAAATACAAAGATAGTGAGTACATTGTTATACATCAAACAAATGGGGAAATGCAGATCAATTTAAATTAATTTAGTATTTTAGTAAATGTGACTAATTTATACAAGAAGCAGTCAAAAATACTGTATAGTGTTTTAATACAATTTAAACTTAAAATGAGCTTCCCTAAAAATGTCTTTCCTAAATCCAAATGTACAGGCAGTGATGGCAACACGGCGGTGACAGCCCCACAGCCATGCAAACATCAAACACACTGTAATAACACACATATGTCCCTATATACGTTGGTTTTTCTCAAGGAAGGTCAAAAACACCTGCAAAACTTTAAAATTACTGGGCTGATTCAATAAACCATCTACTTAAAATACTAACAAACATTATGTGTAAAATACAATACAAATCAAAATATACTGAATACATGCAATACGTTATTTTAAGAAGTTTATTTTTAAATGAATATTCAGAGAGTTATACTTCTACTACGCTTTTTCAAGAAAAGAACAGGAAGACCAAAATTAGGCAGAGAGGTGGAAACCTTAAACAGACTTCTGCCATAAACTTTTCTATTATTTTTTATGTTTCAATTACAGTTGACACTCAGTATTATTTATATTAGTTTCACGTGTACAGCATAATGGTCAAATATGTAAGTTATGAAATGACCCCCCAATAAGTCTAGCACCCACCTGGCACCACACACAGTTCTCCCAATATTACTGACTATATTCCCTACGCTGCATTTACTTCCCTGTGACTGTTTTGTAACTGCCGATCTGCACCTCTGGGTCCCTTCCCCATTCTCACCCAGCTCCTCCGACATCCTTCCCATCTGGCAACCTTCACTTTGTTCTCTGTATCTCTGAGTCTGTTTCTGTTTTGTTTGCTAAATTTGTCATTATTTTAATCAAAAAAGTAAACGAGGCTTTAAATTCATGCAATTTTAACAGCTTGGTTCTTTTCCTACAAATAACTGTTTCCATTAAGCTCATGATACCCAAAACTTGCCTAGATGTGTTGATAATTATATGCACATAATTTAGAGACATGCACACTTTTCTACTTGACATAGTAAAAGCATATCACAAATTTTGTTGGCTCTTGGTTAACGAAAAAATAGGGACTTTATTTATGCATAGAAAGGGAAATATGGAGACCGAAAAGGGCAAAAGAAATTAGCTACATGGTTTATTATATTGAATTATATTCACTCATCACATGGTATGCACAGGTAAATGATTTTGATCAGACCTCTTCTAGTTAGTCATTCAAGATATTATGCAAATAGATATCCTATATAGATGCAGATTCCTCACTGTTCCATTACACTCAGGCTGGTAAGGAAAACTACAGTAGAAAAAGAAAACTAAACTGCTAAAGTAAGCTTGATAAAATTTTATGTAAAAATGTATAATGCCACACAAAACAAACACAACAGAATAAAACTCCATTTCATTTTACTACTCTATGAAAATAAGAAAACCGACCAAGGTAACTGGCTGTACCTTTCAGACTTTATTCTTTTTTTCCCTTTAAACTGAATGCCTGTAGGGTATCATTAACTATGAAATAATACAAGTAATATCATTCCTTAATTTCTTCCATAGCAGTTTTTAAAACTAGACTGAGGCATATTAAATTGTAAATTTTAGACACATATATCCCCTATGTGATTAGACATAACGACAGAGCAGAGTAAATCTTAATGAAGGTACGACTACTGAAACAAAATTTCTCTCAACTGTTTTTTTGCAAAGCAGTGAATTAGTAACCAATGATGGTTTGGACACTAATTTTATTTTTGCCATTGTGACTTAAGGAAATAAAAATTAGTGAGCCAAACACTAGCTGTCTATGACTTTCATCAACAAATCCAACACAGTTGTGTATATGACATACAGTAAAATTATTTCTCTCATCTTCATCTCTTATCACCCAAACCCAGTCCAGCAGTTTTCATTTCAAGTTTTTCAGGAAGTGAACACTAATAAGAGATAAAAGTATATTATGGGTTGAATTGTGTTCCCTGAAATTCACATGTTGAAATCCTAACCTTACACTGAATTGCATTCACTCATCACATGGCATGCACAAGTAAATAATCTTGATCAGATCTCTTCTACATATTCAAGTGATTATTGAAATACCTATCCTATACAGAGATTCAGATACCTCAATATTTCATTATACTCAGGTTGTTAAGATTTCTGTTAAAATAACATGTAAAAGCTACACTGGAGAAATCATTACTAAAGTAAGCTTGATAAAATTTTAGCATATAACCTATTTGAAGATAGGGCCTTCACAAAGTCGGTCAAGTTAAAATAAAGCTGCAAACATTTGTTTATTCTTTCCTTTATTTCTCTCGCTCTAGGGGACATGTCAGTAAAAAAGTTTTTGCGTGATATATCTGAGATTTTCATACCTATGTTCTCCTCTAGTACTTTAATGGTGTCACGATTTATATTTAAGTCTTTTATCCATCTTGAGTTTATTTTTGTATAAGGTGTAAGTTAAAGATAAATACCACATGATTTCACCTTTAACAGGAACCTAAACAACAAAACAAAGAAACAAGCAAAATATAGTCAAAGACACTGCATTAGGGGACAGGCAGGAAGTGGCCAGAGGAGAGAGAAGAGGGAATTTTAGGGGAAAAGGGGAAGGGTTTGCAGGAACAAAGTTAAAAGACACATGGATAAAACT
>PVIA01006621.1:48848-94871 GCA_004024845.1 Tonatia bakeri | reverse complement strand
CAAGTACTAAGAATAGCTATTTTTTGTAAATTGTTATTGTGGTTTAATATGATGTGAATTAAAAGATGTTTAAAAGCTAGTATCTGTTGTAACCTATTGTAATCTTCCCATGAAGGTATAATTGTCCTTCATGGTGAACTTAGGAGTATAAGTCACTCACAATTCTTTTGTGATGAAAAACTATGAAACTGACACAAGTGTGAGGATGTCATGGTTTAAAAGTATATAGAGAATTCCAGTTAAGTACCAAATTTCAGGAAACTAGTATGTAATAATTTATAGTATTATTGTGTTTTAGAGAAAATTAATTAAACATTTTTTATAATTTCATCTTAATAGATATAGAAAATATTTATGTAGAATAGATACAATTTACTCAGAATTGATTCCAATAATTACTAGAGAGCCACCTCTATCCAGGATCAGGAGGAAGAAGGCGGCGCCAGGCTGAGCACTTGACACCCTGCAGTCTGCTTTTCGAAAGACACCCTTGAGTAAATTAATAAACAGACCACGGACTGGGAGAAAATATTTTCATAATGAATATATTCTATTTGAATCCAGAATATCTAAAGAATATATAAAAGACATTTATGACTGAATAAAACAAACAACCCAATAAAAATTTTCACACTTCACAGAAGGTATGCAAATGACCAATAAGCACTTGAAAAGAGTCTTCTTTTGGCATGAGGAAAATGCAATCTAAAACTGGAAGAGATACCACTGCACAGAAATCTCATATATTGTTGTTGAAAATGAACCAATAGCATCAATTTTTAAAATAGCTTGAAGTAATTTTTTGAAGTTAAACATCTTGTAATCCTGAGACCACTCTTATTTACCCAAGAGTTATGAAAACATATATCCACTTAAAAACTTTTGTGCAACTGTTCACAACAGCTTTATTCATTAGAGTCAGAATCTGGAAACAGTCTTCTGTCAATCATCTTGTCGTTAATGAAACAAAATTATGGTGTACAATGTAATAACTACTCAGTATCAACAGCCATTGGCTATTAGCACATGGACAACATGGATTATTTTTTTAAATACGCTGAATGAAAAAAGCCAGATGCAAAAGAGTGCATACTTTATGATTTCATTTACATGAAACTTCAGATAAAACAAATTTAATCTATAGTGATGTAAAACAGAGCAATGCTCTCCAGGGACTGATGTTGGGTGGGACTTGGATGCAAAGGGGTTTGTTGGAATCTTTGGGATGACAGAACTGTTTTATAACCTGATTGTGTTACGGTTACATAGCCAAGTATTTCAAAAATTTATCAAAATATTCATTTTAAATATGTGCACATGTCAAGCATACAATTTGAGTTCTAAAAAAATCTGTATATATCAATATAATAATCATGATATATCTGTTTTAAAGACTTAAAGTCAAGATTAACATTATTATTTATACTAAGATCTGTTTTAACTGTTTATTTTTCAATATTACAGGAATGCCTTTGTACGAATTATTTTTACATAATGAGATTGGCTTAAACATGAGAGACCTGACCTTTTCTTATTTGTACAGGTGTAAATTGTTCAATTTAAGAAGTTTATTAACTGGCAAGCCACTAGGGTGGAATTATAAAATTCCATCTTTCCATACCTCAAAGATATTCATGTGATTTTTATGAGGTTAATATCATTAAAATAAATTGTTTATTTTTTTCTATTAAGAATGAGTCATATAATAATATTACTCATATAATGCTTATGTCACAAAGAACTCACATGTCTCTTACACAAAAATTAGAAACTGGCTTTCCATGTGTTTGATGATGGCCTAATGAAACATTCCTGCCTTCATGGACATGGTCTGTATCTGTGCTGTCCAAGGTGATACCCACCAGCCACATGGAACTATGACGCACTCGAAATGAGGTTAATGTGAATGAAGAACTGAACATTTAGGTTTATTTAATTTTAATTAATTTAAATTTGAATAGCAGCATGTGACTACTAGTTTCCACGTTGTACAGCCAGACCTCATTCCTGAAATGGATGGGGTTGGTCATTCTTTCCACTACACTAACCTACTTACTGTCTGACATTATGGATGGGAGGAAGCTATCTACAGCATCTCACTTCTACTTAACGGAATGAAATATTCACCTGATTTAGTCATATTCTGAACACTTGTTTGACCAACTTTATGTTGGCAGGATTATCCTGCAGCAAATGACGCTGGAGATAAGAATGATGACTTTAGACTTCCTCTACACTCACATGGCAGCTGGGGACGGCTGAGCCCAAATCAATCTCATCGGGCATAGTTTGAGCCAGCTTATTTTCTTCACTCTCTCATTGAAGTTGCTAAGTGCTTGGGAGTGACCAGTACTGGTTAGCATTAATATTTAAGTTTGAGAAATGGTAGGAGCCCATTAACCATTGTCTAAGCTGTTCCAATTCAGTTTACTAGAGCCTGATCTTGGAAGTAATGGGCACTGGTTATTAATGAAGAATTCCTTATTTTCTATTGCCTCTTTGGTGATACAGAAGCTTTTCTACTATCTATTGATACAGGTTCTAAATGACTGTAAGTTCCAAATTACTAAAACCTTTAAACCTTTTGTCATTGGATATTTTAAAATGAAGTACAGTCATTTTCTTTAGTGGTTTGTACTTTGCCTTTTGGACGGTTCTTATTGTGGAATGATTTATCCTGTTTATCTCATACACTGTCCACCATGCTTTGAAAACACTTATTTCTCCTACTGTCCCTTCAACATTTCCACGATAATCATATTCTCACTGCTTTTTCACATATTGAAAGGAATGGGGTTAATGGTGCTTACACAGTAGTATATTCTCAGCATATCCAGAAAAAGAGAGAAAATAGTGAGGTAGAAAAGTCTATTGGTCTTCAAACTGGGGTTATCATCTCATATTGCCCAAAAGAGAGGAGTGTCTCTGAAGGCATAAAAAATCTTAGAAGCACTGAAGTAAGTTAGTTTTAATAAAGTGAATGAGTCTAATAATCTGTAACAATCATGTTCCAAATCAGGTATTTTTACTTTATTCTTTCCTACAGAAATAAATCAAACTGTACACTAATACAGGGGTGTAAAACTCATTTTCACTGGGGCCACATCAGCCTCACAGTTGCCTTCAAAGAGCTGAATGTAATTTTAGGACTGTATAAATGTAAGTATTCCTTAATTAGGGGCAAGAAGCTCAGTGCTGCTGCCAGGTAAAAACAAGGTGCCAGGCCAGATAAAACAAGGTAGAGGGCTGGATTCAGCGGGGGGCCTTGTGTTTGCCACCTGTGCACTAATAGATCATTAAAATACAGTCTAATGGAAGATATCTAGATGAAATTAAGCATATAATTCAGAGAATTTAGTTGCAAAACTCTCTTCAGATGCATCAACTTGTTTATGCAAATAAGATTTTTCACAGCTAAAGGTGAAGATTAGGGAGGGATAAAATAGCTACTGACTTTTTTATATTCTAGCAATTAATACTATTAATTGATGGCACATTAATTATAAAATAAGCCCAGTTATTATAAATTGATTTTCAATACAATTTTTATTTTATAATAATATAATATGTGATATAATTATGTTTTTATTAATCATTACTATAATTATAACTCAACTTCCAAAGAATTTTTGGAAAAATATTAGGGCTTTATGGTCATGGAAACTTGAGAAATTTAAAGAAAATAATTTTCAAGTAACATATTTTAAGAGAATTTTAAAAAATATATATTATGTGAATAATGCCCCCTAGGGATAGGCAATACAGCAGCATGACAAAGTTGATAAAAAATATCAAGAATAAAAATGTATTGCATTAATATTATATTAAGTCTGTAAAGAAAGTGAAATGGAAATACGAGTTACAGGAAAAAAGAAATGATGTAAAGTTTGTAACCATTTAGAGGACACTTGATCATGTATATTTTAAAATGCTAGATAGTGGGTGTAGTAGATCAGGGCCATTAGGCACATGCATTTACAATTGCAAAGAAATTACATTTTTGCAACTATATAAACCTGTGATAAAATTTTGGGATCCTCTACAAAGCTTGGGAGACAGTTTTTGGTATGAAAGCAAAAGCTCAAAAAAAAACCCAGAGAGACAGAAAAGAAAATTTGAGATTTAAAATTAAATTTATTTGGGATACGTAGGTTTAAAAATCTTTTGAAGAAGACATATGAGCACAGTTTTGAAAACCAATGGTCCAGACCTAAATGACTAGCAAGGCCTCAGACTCCAGTTAGGGAATTTGTAAGTTGTGTTTCTACATAGAGAAGATTTGGTGTTTCTGTTGGTACTTTACCTGGAGGATGACAGACAAAGGGCTTAATCGGGGTAATCTGTGTCTAAAACCATTACACTTTTATTCTGCTCTTACGTATTTAACTGTAGCAATGACTGGTGGATAAAACGGGACCTATGGAGACACGTGTTCTCAACAATCACAAGGCAATCCAGCGCCCTCTGATACCTGATTCTCAACGCTGACCCATGGGTGAAGTCCACTTATATAGCAGTGCTGAGTACAGTGCTTGACACAATGTGGGCATGTGATAAACACTCTTCAAATGAATAAGTAATTCTGGACAATTTTTAAGGTACAGAAAAATGGAGGCCCCCTTTTCAATCTTTTCTCCATCATGAGACATACTCAAGAATTTGCATGAGCACAGAAATATACATGTAGTTATGTTGGACATAAGCTTATTTTGTGATTTGTAGAGACCCCATCAGAATTTTCTGTTTAATTTTTGAAAATAACACATATAAGTATTTTTTCAATCTTTCAACCTTCTCCCTATCATTCCCATATCTACCTCATAGGAGAAACTGGTTTTGCAAAATATTTTTGCCTTGAGGTTTTCCTTACACTTACAGTCTAATCAAAGGGAAATTTTGCTTTTTTGAATAAATCATAGTTTTAATAAAACTTATCTGCTTTGGAAATCACATTGCTTTTTCTAATTTAGCTTCAAAAATATTTAAAGACTGAGAATTGCTAAACTCTATTATTTTGTTTATATCTGGAAAAATACTTAATTTAATTTGCTTATGTTTTAAATTTTGTTCTATTCTCTAATTCTTAGTAACTAAATTTTTTATTTTTTATTTTTATTTTTTAAGATTTTATTTATTTATATTTTAGAGAGAGAGGAAGGGAGAGAAAAGGAGAGGGAGAGAAACATCAATGTGTGTTTGCCTCTCTGTACCCGCTAGTGGGAACCTACTGGCCTACAACTCAGGCATGTGCCCTGACTGGGAATCGAACTGGGAAAGCTTTGGTTTTCAGGCCCGTGCTCAATCCACTGAGCCACACCAGCCAGGGGAGTAAGTAAAACTTTAACAGATGCTGTTTTAAAATACTACAAGAATTAATTCACTTTCATTATACCAAGCTTTCATGTTACAGAGAGCCCTCACTATGTAACAATTTATTTTTCTGTATTCTAAGCATTCTCACATGGTTAATGCCATCTGTGTAGTCACTGAGATGGTATGGCTGCTTCTGCCTCAGTCTTCATTTACAATCCAAAATGAACATTTCTAATTGTGTAAAATTTACAAACAGAAACAGGAAATTCTGTGCAGGGTGTGCAAAAGGGAAATTTCTTTCTCTTTTTGTTTTAGGTACAATCTGCTGATTGTGTATATTCTGGAGGCTGGGGAACACAGTGAAGAAGAGACCCTTTCACAACTCAGCAATGAGATGATAATGCTCATCATAATAACCCTGAACTATTATGAGTTGTTGACTCAACAAAGAAAAATTATATTTTGTTTGATATAGGCTTAATGTCAAAGGTATTTACTTGAATTTTAATGTTTGAAAATTTAATTACATGCACAATATGTACAGGTACAATTAATCAGAATACTTGATTAAACAGAACACTGATTAGCCACCCTCTGATCACATCTGATGAAGAGAATAAGGCAAAAATGGGTAGGATACAAGATTCATAGATGGATTCTTTTCATGGATCTGAAGCCTAAGCTCTGCCTCTTATAATAAGAAAGTGAGAGTACTCACAATGATCAGTGACATTCACACACACACGGTTAGTGCTTATAACTGCATCTATCTGTTTATATTCTATTTACATTACAAATGTGTGTTCTTTGCAGTCATTTTTGTATTTGCCAGGCACCCATCTGAGACTTGTGTTCTGCCTTTGAGTACCATTCATTACTCTTCTCCGTTCTCGGCTCTTGCTCCTCTGCCTGTCTCAAAGTAGAGGAAGGGAGAGCCAAGACTTGGGGAATATGGGCAAAAAGATCATTGCCCTAGTTTTGCCAATAATTAGTTCTTTTACCTGAAGCAAGTGACTTAACTGATAATTCTGCTTAATATCCTCACATAATAGTGTGTTGGACTGGGCCACTGTGTGATTTACTTTTTAGAAAGCAGTTCGAAGACCTTAGCTAAAAACCCTGCCCTAAGCCCAGATGTGTGCTAGATAACCAGAGCGGTGCTCGGGGCTCCAGCGTAAGCCTGGAGTCCTGCCAGCCCTGCAACACGTAGGGTGCATCCGAGAAGTCTGAGAAACATAGTTTTCAAACAACTGCACCAGACTTTTTCTATGGTTTCTTCCATTTCAAAATATTATATTGTAGGGTAACACAGAGATCATCAGTTTTTAAAGGCTTAAAAAGAAAAGTAGTCAAAGTCAATAATAAAAATTGAATTTTACATTACCTGTAAAATTCAGTCATACTGAATTACCATATGAGTAGTCATACTATGACAATACTTCTGAGAACACATAATTGAGAATTACCTGGTCTCTATTATCACTGGTTCTAGATTCAGCTGCATTATGCCAACTGCTCTTTATTTATGAGTTAAATAATACCAATTGTATGTGTTATTGAATGATACATTCAATTTTCTCATTTCTTAAGTGAGGGCTGGATTAGATGGCCTTTAAGGCTATTTCAAAGAATAATATTTAATGTTTCTCTAAATCCATGATAAAGTTGACTAAATTTAAATATAGATTAATTGACCAAAAAAGTTTTAATTAAAATGAATTTTAAAAATCCATATTTAAACAAAATTTAGTAAATTTTAACAAAATACAATGAATTTTAGTAAGAACTTTATTCATTCAAAAACAAATAATTTACTCAATTTTTTATATTTGTTTCTTCTCGTACTCTTTCCCTCTTTCTACTCTTTCTTTACTAAGTCTATTTTACTACACTAGACCAACAAAATGTCAATACTTTCTACACTCTAAGCTCTCTTTCCATTGACACAATCTACTTTCTTTTGCTAGACAATTCTTTTTAAGTTGTTCCTACTGTAAAAATCTCAGAGAGACACTCGGTACCACCACTGTGACTGACTGCAGAATTGACCACAGCTCTTCTCTTCTCTGTGTTCATGCTTCTTGACATATCACTTTACCCCAATTCTCATCAAGAGGTTAGAGTCTCCCTCATGTCCCCTCTGTTCTGAGCTAGTCCTGTGACACATGTGTGTTTATAGAATGCAGCAGGCATGACACTGCACCAGGTTCCAGCCTGGGCTTCCAGGTACCTTGTTCGTTCCTGCACTCTCTTGGAGTTTTGCCACCTCTATGTGATCAAACCTGGACTAGCCTCATGAATAAGGAAACACACGTGGTCCAGTTACCCCCACCTCCCTGACCACCAAGCTGTCAAATACATGAATGGGCCATCCTAGACCAGGGAGGCCCCAGCCTACCTGCCAGCACATCACAGATGCATAAGTGAATCAAGCCACAGTCAATACTGTCCACTTCACCTAATTCATTAGCAACTACAAGTGGCCATTATTTAATCCAATAAGTTTTGAGTGAATTTTTATGCAGCAGCAGCTAATGCCCACCTCAAATGCCTGATTTTGTACACGAAAATTACTTCTGCCTGGTCTAATATATAATATTCTATTGTTCTTTCTGTGTTCAGTCTTCATATTCTTGATTGCATTGTCCCTCAGCAGTCTTCTAAATGCTGCATCCATGTTGATGGGAGGGGTCAAACTTTGCCAAGAAATACATGTGTCAGTGTAAGAGACATTGGAAACTGGAGAGAATGTTGGTGAGTTTATTGGAGCCAAACTGATGACAATTGCTGGGAGGCAAAATCTTAACAGATTGAGAAATGCTTCAGAGAATGACAGTTTGACACCTTATTTTTTATACATTACAATCAAAGGAAGAGCCATAACGGGGTTACATAAAACCCATTGATGATAGATTAGGGAAAAAACTGGGGGAAACCTCTGGGATTGGATAAAAGGTAAAATGATAGACCCATATTTTGACACAGGTGGTATAGGACAGTTAGCATGGTAACAACAACACAATGAGGGGATTTGTGGTCTCTCCCTGGTGCTGTGCCTGTGACGGGACCCTAAAAAGGAATTTGACATTCCCAAAGTTTGTTATCTTAGATGAAAAAAGACAGGCTCAGTTAAGGTAAAGATTGACCTTTGTTAGGGAAAGATACCGGCTTAGGACATGACTACCCACCATGAACTTCTTTAACTTAATAAGTTTTAATTTCAGACCACCTTTTGTGGTTACTTTAGGTCTCTGAGTTTGTAAGGCTGCCATGCAGGTCATCTCTGAGCTTGTCAGATTAATATGTGGCCCCCTTTTCTCCCACATATGGGACCAGATCATTTTAAGGGACTCATTTTCCACATCCTCCATTTCAATGGTTGCCTCGTCCTAAAACTGGCCTGCCGGAGAACGCTCCTGTGATCACACTGGTTCTTCTCTCCCACAGCCTCCTCACAAGATGTCAAATCAAAATACTGGTTTTGGGAATACATCTTTAAAATGAGTTGCTATATTTTTTTCAAAATATTTTTAGGGAATCTGGAGTAGAAATGTTTGAAAACCACTGCATCATTTTCCAAGTGCACTTCTTAACAGGCAAATTTGGCCACTTTTCTTTCTAGTTTAAAATGCTTCAAAAACTTTCTGTTATATATTGCATAAAACCCAAAATCTTTGGCTTGATGCTCAGGACTCTTCAAGACATAGACCAGTGTAATTTTCTGGGTTCTCCTTAAAGAAACCACTTGTGAGTCTCTGGGGAGTCTGATGGCTCTGCCTGTTCCCCTCCCTTTGCCTTGGAAGCCTCCTTAGGACAGTCTTCTCTGTGGATCTGAAGCTCTTTTTTCTGTTCCTTGCCATTGTTAAAGGGCCAGATCAGACCTTTACTTCTCTGTGAATTCCCCTCTGAATAGTCTATCTCCCTCACCTTCCAGATAGAAAACATCTCACTTCTTTTAATTTTTCAGAGTACTTTCTTTCTTTTTATTTATCTTTATAATTTTTTTCTGTCATTATTCTTATTTATGTGTTGATATGTCCTGGTTAACTGTGATCTCATGTAGAAAAGACAACACTTTTACTCATGTTTGTATTCCCTTAGTGCTTTTTTCAAAGGAGCGTTAAGTAAATGTTTGTTGAATGAATAAATGAGTGAATAGGTGATGAAATGTTATCCTTTAATTTTTATCTTTGAAAAAAAGAAACAAACTGTTAGATCAGTTTCAGAAATGGGATAGAGGAAATCTTAAGCCATTTGTGTTTGCAGATTGGCTTGACCCAAAGATTTGAATCTTTATGATACGAAGTAGTGTCACAGCTTGGGACAAGGTGCCTCCTGAAGTTAGGTTCCTACTGAGGTTAGGTTCCTATCCTCCCACAGAGACAGGGAGATGGGGGAATTCTCTTCCTTGATGATTACCTTTCAACGGGATGGCTCCCAAATCCTTGAGAAAGACAGTCCTGTCTTGTAAAAGTAAAAGCAGTTTAAAAAAATTATCTCAAAGGCGCAGAATTTAGAAGCATAAGTTTTCTAAAGTATATGCACTAAGGAAAGGGAGAGTAGGGGCCCAGAAGCGGGAAAAAGCCTGTCTGAAGTTTAGCCAATGTTAAGGAAATGTTAAGACTACCTTGATCTGTGTGAAATGGTATTTAGAAGTATTACCAGTGTTGAGGTTCTTGGATTCCCCAATATAGAAATCAAGAGGAAACCTCAGAGAAATTCTGAGACATTATACCATGAAGATTATGCTGGAGCACAGGGGAGGCAGCACAGAGGAAGAGAAGGTCTCCGCCCTGGCTGGCGTGGCTTGGCTGCTTCCTTAAGCTGGGGACAAAGCAGGCATGCACGGAAAGACTGGCTTTTTGAAAATGAAGGGCTTGCGAAATTTTCTGTGTCAGGATAGAAAAAACAAGTGGGAGAAGGGAGATAAAATTCTGCATTTATTTGAGCAGGGAATCTAGGAGTGGTGACATTCTTTCTGTCAGCTTATCCTTCTGGCCACCTGGTTGTATCTTGGCTTCCTGGCCACCTGGTATTTTTCCAGTTGGGAATCAAGTTCCTATATTGTCTCAATGTCATACCAAGTTTTATAGAAAGGTTTTAGAGCTAGTACTTATGTTAAACCCTATTTCGGAAAGTAAAGATTTTAAATGTCATCTCTTCCAACCTTTCTCCCAGTATAGGAATTTCGTCTTGGTTGACTAAGAGTCATTCATTCACAAAATTCTTTATGAATTCTACTGACAAAAAGTCATTATCTCACAAAGCAGCTATTCTACCTTTGCACAGTTTTAGTTTTAAAAAAATACTTCAGAATCGCTTTCTAATTATAATACAAAGGCTTCTGACTAGGACCTTCTAGGCTGACAACTTCATGGGAAATTATGCAAAAATAATGCAGTTAAGCAAACCAGGCTTCTATTTTCAGAATGAAAGTAACATTTTACCAATTACTAGTTTTCTTAATTTAAGAGCATATGGAAAGCTTATTTCTGTGGATTAAAATAAAAACCTCTTATAATGTTTAAAATACTTGATTATTTTCCCCAGGCTTTGGATAGACAATATATAAGCCAGACAATTGGCACAGAGTGTCAAAATAACCTGATAGAAATATTAAATCATCACAGTCATTAGTAAAGAAAGTACTTTGCTGATGTTTGTTAAACTTTCCAATAAATTTCCTTCATATATTTTATTTTTTAATTTTTTGGGAGGGAGTGACATTGGTTAATAAGATTATATTGGTTAGGTTTCAAGTGCACATTTCTATCATGCATAATCTTAGCAATGTATCATGTGTTCACCACTCAAAGTCACCAACCATACACTTGGCCTCCTCCACTGGCCCCCTCCCCACTCCTCTGCCCCTCTGGCAACTACCACACTGCTGTCTGTGTCCATGAGCTTTAGTTTGTATCTCACCTATGAGTGAAATCATATGGTTCTTAGCTTCTTCTGCTGATTTATTTCACTTAGTGTAATATTCTCAAGGTCCATCATGTTGTCATAAGTGACAGATGATTGGATAAACATGTAGTACATATTGTATACAATTTAATTATACTCAGCCATAAGAAAAAACAAAAATTTTTAATATATTTTTAGGCAACAAACAAAGGCACCTAAGAAAAAGTATGAGGCTATCAAAGCATGCTGCTGTTTTAATGTGCTTGAAACCTCTGTCTTAAATGCAGTTAAATTTGCCTGTCTATGAAGAATTCTTCTTTCTGTCTCTTTGCAAAAACTTATATGGTTATAAATATTAAGGTGACAGCTCCCCCTCTCCATCTCTAATTAGGTGGAGTCCCTAAGGACAGAGACCTACGAGCTCACTCAACTTCCTTCCTGGGCTTCCCCTGACCACAGCGGGCAGCACATGGAGGCCCAGTGTTGCACACTTTGGTGGAGTGGATGAGAACTAGTGGAAGGATGGCTTCCATCATCAACGCGCTAGATAAAAATCACTAATAGCAAATTGATCTTTGAAAATTCCCTAAACCTTCCAGGACTGAAAAATACATGTACTTCTTCGTTTGAATATCAAATAAATTAATTTATTTATGTATATCCATTATAATTTATGAAACATACTTTAGATATGTGAATCATATTCTCAGCATACGATACTGAGATAACTGGAGGAATATCAGAATTATGTTTTGTATCTCAGTAACTCTCAGGAACAATTAAGGGGATGATGACTATCCACACTTATTAAATTTTAATTTTCAGCTTCTCTTGAGGCTTGGAGAACCATTTCTCTCCCCCTTTCTCTCTCTCTCTCTCTCTCTCTCTCTCTCTCTCTCTCTCTCTCTCTCTCTCTCTCTCTCTCTCACACACACACACACACACACACACATTGGAGTTCAATTATTCTAGGCTATGGGGACTGAACTCAAGATAATTCCTTGCCCTTGTGTTAAATTATGCTGGAACCAAGCAAAATTAATTTAGCTGCTTGCTCAGGAAATACCTGCTTCTAGAAGATAAGAGTATGAACCAATTAAACAAACTACTTATCAAGGCTAGAAGCTTGCTGATGAAGATCTGCTTCAACACCCTTGACTCTATGTGCCCACCAACCCACAGACAGGAGGCCTTAAATACTACCAAATTCTGAGTAATTTCTGGTCTTGCATGACCCCCTTAAAATCACCTGGTTTGGTCCCCAAAACTCCATGAATTCCCATTTTCAGGCCATTAAGACTCGATGTTGTGTTCTCCTTTTCTATAGTAAATCTAATAAACTTAACTTAGATCACACTTTTCTGATGGCCTTTTCAAGAGTCAAAAATTAAGAAGAAAATGTCTATATGATGTATTTCTACCACATTAGTATATCTGAAGCTCTATCCTCTCTCATTTTCCAACTATTAATACAAAAATATGTGGAATACTTTCTCTTTCTAACTCTTCATGATCCATGGTCAGCTTTCATACAAATTGCCTTTTTTTTTTTTAAATTTAATACTGATTTAGGCTGAAACTCTCCTGAGCCCCAAAATATCTTACAGGGACAGACCCTCAGCTATTCTCTCTGTGCCTCCACAGTCCTCACTGAAGGTCTAGCTGTGCTCCAGGATGCTGCTGTACACTATACTTGAACAATGAACATGCCTGAGAAATTCCAGTTCTGGTGTTATCTGCCGGAGCAGGTCCAGTAATTTAAGTCCACTTGTTATGTCTGTCAGTGCAATTATGTGAGCAGTTCTCTTAACCCCCAGCCCACTGATCTTTCATGTTTTCCTTTTTCAGTATCTTTACTATTGAAGACATAACTTTAAACACAATTATTATACAGTATAGTTTATTTATATAAATAATTATACATACAGATTAAAAAGTATATTTGAATTAATAGCTGATACTAGTTTTTTTAGAACTATAACATTTTTCTAAGCCTAATTTTTCTCAATCAAAAAAAAGTATTGTAAATAGATTAAATGACATTCTATGTGAGATGTTTTAAAATATAAAGTATCAAAGATGTACTATGTAGTTAGTGTTGTATAAGTGGGCTAAAATTCTTTGTTTACTACAAAAGCAAGAATAAGACTAATAACCTTGTGAAGTTGGATTAATAAACTACTTTGATAACATAAGCTACATTCTTGAGAATATGGGTATATTCATATGCAATAACCTAACGTAACAATATTAGTGTTCAAGAACCATTAACTCATTTTTTTTCCATCATCAGGACCTTAATTCTTTACTTTCTTGGCTCTTGCTACTGACATTTTGGCCACTGCAGTGCTCATTAGCATCAGGCTGTGAGTGCAAGGGAGGGATGTGAGCTAAGATTGAATTCCCTTGTTAGCAAGGCATAGACTATAAATGCTTAACTTTATGGTCTGTGTACTTGGACTTCAAATAGTTTCAAAGGGCTAGCTGGGCCAAATTGTGTTATAACCAAGACAATTAATTTCTTCTACTTTAGGCTATAATTTTAACTGTTAAATGTTTATCATTTATATGTACATAGGATAATATATGTATTTATATATTATGTAAACATAAGTACATATATACTTCATATGCATGTACTTGAAAGAGATGGATATTTGAGGTTAATTGTTCTAACAGTATGTTTTGTCTTAAGAGCAACACAAATACTTAGTGATCAATGTGGTTTGAGAGAGTCATGAGAGAGAGAGAAATGTAGGTTTATCTTCTCAGGCTTACCTGACCATGACTTTCAAATTGAAATGGATAAAAGATGGGAAATGGAAAAGCCCTAGAAACCATAAGGGCTTCTTTAAAATGTTTCTAAATTCTCTATCTTACAGTGCTTGAAAGAAGATTTTCAGTAAATAATAGTTTTGAGTCAGCCATTAATATCAAATGAAGCAGCTTGGGAGGTTTGCGTAGCTGGAGGCATTGTTCAGGGGCGCACTCCCTGCACCCTCAGGGCACCCGCTGCTGACAATCAGAGGCGGTTAACGAGCTCTCTGCTGTGTAGTCCTCCGGTTCCAACTTGGGAGACTGAGGAGGAACTCTCAAAGAAACCCTTAATTAGAATTTCTCACAGTAGTCCAACCTGGAGGACACAAAGGGAAAATTCAGCTGTGACCAAAGCTATACATAAGAAAAAGTTATTCTATGGCTAAGGCTAATCCCAGAAAACCCAATGACTTACTCCCAGTAAATAACTCACATTCTTTTATTCTTTGCGATTCCTTGCCATAAAGGAATAAGCTTAGTGAAAAACAAAGCCCTGTATCATTTTATTTATTTATAGTATATGCTTACAAGAATTGATTAATATTAAATACTGCAATTTTACAATCAGAGCTTAAAAACTAGTAAGTTTATTTTAGTAACTCACAGTATAAGGAGGCATGAACATGTGTTTGTTGGTGATGCTGGGGTCTCTTGGGCAGCCCTAAAAGGTCAGCACTTACTTCAAGGCCATGGCAGCTTGAACGGAAGGGATGCTACATCTCTGGATCAACCGGGAGTCAATTTTTTCACTCCTGCCCTTCCTTTTCTTGAGATATTGCCAAGACCTTTGCACCATGTAATACTCTACAGCAAAAATCTAAACCATGCTCTCAAAGATAAAACAAGTAATTGAATTAAAACATACCATTAAAAAAATAGACAAGACCCAGTCTGAAGAAAGATTCACATCATATTTAGCTGACAAAGGATTTGAATGTAGTCTATATGATGAATTCTTACGGGTCAACATTAAAAAGGAAAACACTCCTCCAAAAAGGCATAAGATTTTTTAGTGTTTAAAAAAACAACATATACAAAAACCAATAGACACATGAAAGGACATTAATCATTATTAATTAGGGAAAGCAAATGAAAATACACAAGTATGACTAAACTCAAAGACTGCCAATAGCCAATATCAACAAAAAATGAAACAGCTGGAATGCCAATACACTGCCACTTTCCCAAAAGGTACACCATTTTGAAAAACTGCCAATTTCTTGTAAGTGAAACACATTTGTATGATATAACACGTATCCACTTCTGTGTATTTACCCAAGAGAAATGATAATATAAATGTTTTCAAAAAGTCTTGTACCAAAATGGTAATACTAGCCTTACTTATGGTAACCAAAAATTGGGCACCACAAAAACATTCATCAGTTAGAAAACAAACAATTGTGTTACATTCATATAATTAAGTGATACTTAACAATGAAAAGGAATGTATTACTGATGTACATAGCAACATGGATGAACCTCAGCAGGATTATGTTGAATGAAAAGGAACAGTACATGAGTACACATGCACTCACACAACTGTATCTCAGAAATATTACACTAATTGAAGTCAGGAAGTGGTTGTCTCTGGGAGAGGATACACTTCCCAGAATGAGATATGAGTGCATTCTCTAGAGTATGGAATTATTCTATATTCTGTGTTAGATGATGCCATACAAGTTTTTAAACTTAAGAGTTTTTCATTTTATCATGCATACATTCTGTAAGAAAAATAGATAAAATAAAAAATAGTGCTAGAAAATTTAAACAATGGTAGGAAAAATTACTTTCACACATGTGCTGTGTACTAAAATGTGTCCTCCCCAAATCCATAGGTCAAATCCTAATGCCCAGTGAGACTGTACTTGGACTTAGAGCCTGTAAAGAGCTAATTGCAGTTAAAGAATATCATAAGGGTGGGGCCCACTCTAATGGGATTAGTGTCCTCACAAGAAGAGACACCAGAGAGCCTGATATGTCTCTCTCACCACCTGTGCAAAAGAAGAGGTCATGTGAGTACACCAGGAAATGGGGGGCACTTGCAAGCCCAGAGGCCAAGACTCAGAATAAAACCTACCTTGCTGGCCTCTAGTTTCTGCACAGCCTCCAGAACTGTGAGAAATAAATTTCTGTTGTTTAAGCCACTCAGACTGTGATTTTTGTTATGGCAGCCTGAGCAGACTAAGACACCACTCCTCTTACTTTATGCCAGATGCATGAATCTCCTACGAAAGCCAATTAGTTATTTAAATTTATTCAATTGAATTTTGTTCTTTAACTATATCATATACATCTACCTTATTTATATTTTTATTTCCATTTGGTTATTTTCAAATTTAAGTATTAAATACATGTATAATAAAATCCACTTACCTTAAGTTAGTAATTTTATATACTCACACAGTAACCATCATAATCAAGTTATATATCAAACCCCTCACCCAAGTTTCTCCCGGTCCCTCCGCATTGGCCTCCCTGCCTCCCTGCCCAGCCCTAGACCACCCACATGCACATGTGCATAAATAATAAGGCTAACATGTGACTCATTAAAAAATACACCTACAGGAACCATAAAGGACTTTGAATAGCTGCTGCAATTTTGAGAAAGAAGAGCAAAGTAGGAGGGATCATGATACCTGATATCAAACTGTATTACAAGGCTGTATTACAAACTGTATTACAATCATCAAAATAGCCTGTTACTGGCATAAAAACAGACACATAGACCAATGGAACAGAACAGAGAGCCCAGAAATAAACCCAAGTCTCTATGGACAGTTAATATTCAACAAAGGGGGCAGCAACAAAAAATGGAGTAAAAATAGCATCTTCAACAAATGGTGTTGGGAGAGCTGGACAGCTAAGTGCAAAAAAAGGAAACTCAAGCACCAACTTACATTATACACAAAAATAAATTCAAGGTGGATAAAAGATTTAAATATAAGTTGTGACACCATTAAAGTCCTAGAGGAGAACACAGGCAGGAAAATCTTAGATATTTCATGCAGCAATATTTTCACTGACATGTCCCCTAAAGCAAGGGACATAAAGGAAAGAATAAACAAATGGGATCTTATCAAAATAAAAAGCTTCTGCCTAGCTAAAGAAAACAGTACTAAAATGAAAAGAGAACCAATTGTATGGAAAACACATTTGCCAATGATACCTCAGACAAGGTTTTAATCTCCAAAATATATAAAAAACTCACATGACTCCGCTCTAAGAAGACAAGCGACCCAATTAAAACATAGACAAAAGACTTGAACAGACACTTCTCCAAGGACATACAGAGGGTCCAGAGATATATGAAAAGATGCTCAGTATTGCTAGCTATTAGAGAGATGCAAATTAAAACCACAGTAAGATACCACTTCACACCAGTAGGAATGGCCATCATAAACAAAGCAATAAACAACAGGTGTTGGAGAGGTTGTGGAGAAAAGGGAACCCTAGTGCACTATTGGTGGGATTGCAGACTGGTACAACCACTATGGAAAATAGTACAGAATTTTCTCAGAAAATTAAAAACAGAACTGCCTTTTGACCCAGCAATTCCACTGCTAGGATTATATCCTAAGAACCCTGAAACACCAATCCAAAAGAACCTATGCACCCCAATGTTCATAACAGCACAATTTACAATAGCTAAGTGCTGGAAGCAACCTAGATGCCCATCAGTAAATGAATGGATCAACAAACTATGGTACATTTACATAATGGAATTCTATGCAGCAGAAAGAAAGAAGGAGCTCCTACCCTTTGGGACAGCATGGATGGAACTGGAAAGCATTATGCTAAGTGAAATAAGCCAGGAGATGAAAGACAAATACCATATGATCTCACCTTTAACATGAACCTAAATGACAAAACAAACAAGCAAAATATAGCCAAAGATACTGAAACTGAGAACAGGCTGACAGTGACCAGAGAGGAGAGGGGAGAGGATTTCAGGGGAAAAGGGTGAAGGGTTTGCAGGAACAATTATAAAGGATACAAGAATTATAACAAGGAGGTGGGTGGAAACAGGGGAGGGAGGTGGGGAAGCCTGGGGCAGTGGGGAGGGGTGGGAGGGGAAGGCAGAAAACAATTTGAACAACAACAAAAAAAAAGAAAAAAATTTACCTACAACATAACCAAGTGGTTAATCCTTGGAGAAAACATAGTTTTGTCTTGCCCTTGCTGTGTGTGTGTGTGTGTGTGTGTGTGTGTGTGTGTATGTGTGTGTGTAGGAAGTGGGCCTGTGGAAGACAGGAAAGGACAGTACCATGCAAATTCAGCATTAGCAACAGAATAAAAATACTATTTTAATGTATACACATGTTAATACATACTTTTGTCTACTAATTATGTGTAATTTATGTTATACACACTTACATATATACATGTAAGTGTGTATAATAATATATTTGTGATATACATTTCTAATGTACATAAGTGTCTATAATTACATAATTTAAATATTACTATATATGAGCTTTTAGAGTATGCTGTCCCAGTTAGATTAATGCAATAAAAACATGAAAGGTGTAATGAAATATCTATTTGACTTTAGCCATATGCTTCCTTAATGCAAATTTTGGAGATATTGGCACATACAAAGGCACCAAACCATGTTCCTGTTTGAAAGGGGCTCCAGCACTAATGGTGAGTGACAGAATGGGAAGAATGGAGTGGAGCTTTCTGTGTGTGTTGTCTGGCTCTAATTGTGGTGTATCACCACCCTCATTTTCTCACATGTAGATGACTAGCACTTACATAGATTTGAAATACTTGTCTCCCTGTGAATAAATGTGATAGGTGTAAAACATGCTAAAAGAAAGGACAAAGTGGCCAGGTTCATTAGAAAGGGTGTAGGAGAGAGAAAGAGCACGATCCTTGCTGTGTGACCCAGTGAGAGAGGATAAGGAATTTAACTCTCTAATTTTATAGCTTCTTCATGTTACATAATGACATTTAAAATACTTATCTCCTGCCCTGGTGGGTATAGCTCAGTGGATTGAGCACGGGCTGCGAACCAGGCATCGCAGGTTCAGTTCCCAGTCAGAGCACATGCCTAGGTTGCAGGCCATGTCACCCAGCAACCGCACATTGATGTTTCTCTCTCTCTCTCTCTCTTTCTCCCTCCCTTCCCTCTCTAAAAATAAATAAATAAAATCTTAAAAAATACTAATCTCCTAATTCTATGAAAATTAAATAAGAGTATGGTATTACCAACCTTATATTTAATCATGATCTATGTTATGATTCCAATAATAGGCAATGCAGCATTATACAAAACAATAAAATACATTAAGAGAAGTTAGAGATGATAGAAAGCAGACACTTTTGAAGAGGACAACATGGGACCCATATCTAAATTAGGCTAATAGATGAGGCCTCGCTGAAAGCCCCGATTTAGTGTCTAACAGACTTAAAAATTTCATTATTAGTAACATAAGGTTAGCCATAATAATTTTATCTTGTTGTTGTAAAGAAAATAGTAAGCATCCCTATTATTAGTTGGAAATTTATTCATTTGTTTATTATTTTTGCAATAATTATTTTAAAAATAATACAGTGTGATATAATAAATACAAGTGGTTTATGTTTAGCATAATCCAGTTGTCTCTGTGCATAAAATATATGTTAAAACCATTCATTTCAGGTCCAGTACCAGTGTGTTATTCCTACAGTCCATGCCCTCAGACAGGGGTAAGCCTGAAGTATGGAGGGAGTTCATATCCCTGCAACTCCACCGGGAAGGGAAGGAAGATCAGAAACCAGGGTGGAAACCTGCCTCTAAGAACAGATCTAAAATAACTGACCCAAATTCAGAAGCACAGAAAAAGAGGAGTGGAACTAGGCCACTCAGCACACAGGGAGCTGTGATATGCAAAACAGGTAATCAGGGTTTAGTGGTAATGGTTGAAAGTTTGAGAGTTTTGTCGTTGATAATTGTCTTACATGAGCTTTCCCACCAGAATTACTCTGCCAATAGAGAGTCGAAGTCAGGGGTGGATGGAAAGCAAATTCAAATCCAAATCCAAATGGTAGAGAAGGAAAATGGAAGAAGTTAGCAGTGATTTTGGGTTCCAATCAAATACTCTATGGTGGATGACAAAAAAGAAAGCCATGGGTGCTTGAGGAGGGTAGTTTGTTACTTCTAGGAGAATTAGGCATCCTGTGTAACATGGTTAAGATAGACGCTGAATAGCCTATGTGGTTCGTGCCAAAAGAAGATTGAGTGTTGGAGTGCTAACACCCAGGAAAAAGCACTCTTAACTTTCTCTAGGCAAAGGTGTGGACCATTTTTATGGGGGCGAATCCTGTGTTCATAGTTACGTGCACGAACACTTTCAGAATAAATTTGATTCTGTGGACACAGCAGGAACATTCTCTGCTGAAGTGCTCCAGGTACGTAGACTAGACGCAGTAGACACATCACCTGCACTGTCTCATTATATTTTTCAAAATGAAAAAAAAGAGTAGTGTCCTCAACCCAGTAGGAATAATTCAATTCTTTCTAGTTTATGGATAAGGAGCTAGAGAAAAATCTAGTAGTTCCCTGGAACACTTAAACAGGAAAAAATACCACATTCTCACATTGAATTAAATTTATTAACAATAGAATATTGCCATAATGAATGAGGGTGTTTTAGAATTACTATATATTTTAAAAGTTACATGCCAATTACATGTATTTATAGCTTGTTACTGGAAGAAACATATTAACCATATAGATCATAGCTGAGTGATTCAGGGTTAGGTTTCAATTTACATTGACGAAGTGTGTGGAGTTTTTTTTAGATGTTGTAAAGAGCATCTGATAAGCTTTCATCCTCCTGGTGACAAAACAAGACAAGGAGATATATTTTGGACCCCTACCTTTCCATAAAGTATGCGATCAACTCCTTTTGGTAGAATACATCATTTAAAAATGATTACAATCACAGCTGCTACAGTGATGAAGGGGTTCCATAAGAATTCCTTTTCAGGTATACAGCACATTATGACATTTTGTAGAATAGGTTTATACTGGCTTTTTCATCTTAAAAATTTAGATTATCCATTTATATCCCATTATACCCCTGAAGATGAAAATTTATATCTCAGAGCAATGTACATATTTTATGGCAACAGACTAGAGAGTAACAGCAGGCTAGTACACACTTTTATGGAAATGATATTGCAGGGAAGGATTGCAAAGCAATTCTTAATCATATGTAAAAAGCAGTCTTGTAGGCTTGCAGACAAGACAAAACTACAAATTCTGCTATACATATAAAAATTGCAGACCATGATAGAAATCATAGATATGTTTGATGGCTCCCATTTTTCTTAAATCTAGAGAAACATGAAAAATACCTTAACCTTGATTTTATAAATGTTTTTCATAAATTATAAGTACAGAGACAAAGGAGTCAAGAATAATATATCTCAGTAGACATTAAAATCAAGATAAACATATCTTGCCCTAGTCAGATGGCTCAATTGGTTGGAGCATCATCCTGAAACCAGAAAGCTTGTAAGTTCAATTCCTGGTCAAAGCAGATACCTAAGTTGTGGATTCAATCATTGATCAGGGCATGTGCAGGAGGCAACTGAGCAGTGTTTCTCTCTCACATTGATGTGCTCTCCCTCACTCTCTAAAATCAATAACCATATCTTTGGGTTAGGATTAAAAATAAAAATAATAAGTAAATAAATAAATACTTCTTGTCCACATACTGTTATAAATAATAATAATATTCAGATAAATGTTTGGAACTGACCATTTAATTTCTACTTTGAACTGTGTAATTTTAAAAAATATTATACCAAAAATAAGTGAGTTGTATGAGGTCTCCAGCCATGTACTGTGAAAAATAGAGACATTTATTGAAGATACAAGATATAAGAAACATTATACATAGGACAATGACACCTCAGTCCCCTTCAAAGTAGGCACTTTGGGACCTCACCCAGCTCTCAGCATCTCTTCCAATGTTCAAAACACTGTGAAATCCTTTGCTGGAATTGCCATCAGCTGCCCTGCCATATTTTCCTGAATCTCATTGATGGTCTGAAGTCTCTTCCCTTTCAAAGGTGATTGTAGTTTGGGGAACAGCCAGAAGTCACAGAGCACCAAATCTGGGCTGAGAGGGGCTGAGACACCTGGGTGATTTGATGTTTTGTCAAGAAACTGAACAAGATGTGATGCATGAGTGGGCATGTTGTCATGATGAAGCTGCCAATCATCAGTTGCTCACAGCTGTGGCCATTTTCATTGTATTGCATCTCTCAACTGACAAGGAATATTGAGGTACTAACTCCTTATTAATTGTTTGGCTTGAAGGAGCATCCTCATGATGGACAACACCTTCCCAATTAAAAAAAAAGAAACCCACAGTTTATATGATCTTCATCTTGCTGTGATTTTGTCACACCTTCTTTTGTCATTGAGAACCAGGTGACTTCCATTTGGACAATTGGGCCTTTGTTTCCAGATCATAGCTGTAGACCTACCACTCACCTCTGGTTATGACCTTCTTGAGGAAACCTGGTTCATTAGCAGCAGTTTGAATCGAGTCATTAGCAACTGCAGCCCGATGTTCCTTCTGCTCTGGTAGCAAAAGCCAGGGGACAAGTTTTGTTTCAACATGATTCATGCCAAAATCCTGAGTCAAAATCTCAGACACAGTAATTTTTGGAATCCCCAGATCAGCTTCTGGTTGTCACACTGTCAGCCACTGATCTTTGATGGCAGCCCATATATGTTCAACATTCTCAGGAGTTCTGCTTGTTGCAGGCCTTCCAGAATGTGGATCACTTTCAACAGATGCTTAATCATCTTTGAAGCATTTGTGCCACTTTTATTTGTGCTAGACTCATTGTATCATCCCTGAAAGCCTTATGAATCATCTGAATAGTTTCCGTGGAGGAATATTTAAGCTTAACACAAAATTTGATGCAGATTCATTGCTCTGCTCACTCAGTCATTTTGAATGTGACAGCCACACAGTACACATGCTCACTCAACGGTCTCTACCTCCCCCCACTGACTAGTACAGTGAAGTCCTCATCGTTCACACATGCGCATTCCAGTCCACTCTCCTTGGCTGCCAGGTTACATTGATGACATGCAAACTGTTCTCATTATATTAACCATGGCTGGACTTTTTTCTGGAAGGCCTCATATTTTTATGTAGTGTAGATGTATTTTTGTAACAAACATAATAAAAATAAAACAATTATTCAGAAAAAATTAAGTGTGTGCAACTTTATGACATCTGAATACTTAACTGCGTGCTCATCACCTGAAGCCTAGTCTCCTCATAGCCTTGTATTTGACCCCATTCCCACTCTGTGTCCTCTCCCACTTTTCTTCCCCTATGGTAACCACCACTCTTCACCTGTGAGTTTATTTTTGTTTGTTTGCGTATTTGCTGTTTTTTGTTTCATAAGCCACATATGAGTGAAATCATATGATTCTCGTTTTTCTATCTGACTTATTTTAGTTAGCATAATACTCTCAGGAGCCATCCATGCTGCCCCGGACACCTGTGGAAATACATTTAAGACAACAAAGTATTTTCTCAAAGGCAAAATAATCCAAGAGTGGTAGTGCCAGAAGAAATTCCCGATAGTGGGAATTAAGCTATGAATTATGCATGAATTATACTTTTTGGATGAAGTAAACCTGGAAGCACTTTTGCACTGTAGAAGTGAATTTGTATAAAATTTATCCATTTGCTCAGTAGTGCTATAAGTCATGGCATGGACAAAAGAGAAATGGCAGACACAGCTGGAATTCAGTTCGAAACTAGTAACAATAATTGACAGTTATGGAGGACTTACAATGTTTCAGGCATCATTCTTTCACTTAGCACTTTACATTTAACTTAGTATTTAACATGCATAGTTGCTCCATAAATTGGATACTATTTTTTAAAAATTATTTTATTGTAGTTAAAAACTGAATAACATAAAATTTACCATCTTAATCACTTACGTGTGTGCACTTGAATAGTGTTAAGTATATTCACATTGTTGTGCAACCCATCTCCAAAACTCTTCCAACTTGCCAAACAGAAATTTCATGCCTATTAAACAATAACTCTTCATTTCCTCCTTCCCCCAGCCCCCAGAAACCACCATTCTATTTTCTGTTTCTAGGAATGTAGCTTCTCTAGATACCTCATAACGGTGGAATCATACAGTATCTGCCTTTTTTGTAACTGGCTTATTTCACTTAGTGTAATGTCGTCAGTATGCATTCATGTTGTAATATATGTCAGAATTTCCTTCCCTTTAAGGCAATATTCAAATGCATATATTGGATATACTACATTTTGTTTATTCATTCATCAGCTGAGGAACTCCCAGTTTGTTTCCAAACTGGGCTATTGTGAATAGTGTTGTAAGGAATATGAGTGGTCAAACATCTCTTTGAGATTTTGCTTTCAATCATTTTATATATATACCCATAAATGGAATTGCTAGACCATATGAAATTTTATTCTTAGTGTTTTAAGGAGCCACCATATTGTTTTCCATAGCTGCTATACCATTTCACATTTCCATCAAGAGAACACAGGGTTCCAATTTCCCCACAACCTCACCAATGCATTTTATTTTCTGTGTGTGTGTGTTTAATAGTAGCCATCCTTGTGGGTATGAGATGGTGTCTCATTGTAGTTTTGATTTGCATTTTTTGCTACTACTTTTAACCTTATTTTTCGGATGTTGAAACTAAACAACAGAGAGGTTATGCAACTTGTGAAAAGCCACACATTTTGGAGAGGATCTTAAAATCCACATTCTGCTTCCTGTTCTTGAATTTCTAAGCAATACTCTGCAGCTAGCCATTACAGGCATATTGAAAAAAGGACGATTTCCATGTAAGAACAAACAGGGGCGAGTTGCTACACCGTCTGCACTGGAAATATGAAAATAGAGAACAATAGAGAGACTGAGTTTACCTCAATTGATACTAAAACTCTGAGGAACAGGGATAATCTGTTGTCAGAGTGTATGAGTCACAGCGTGTGAGTAAAAAGAGTAAAGAATAATGAAGAAAGAAGTAGACAAAAACTAGAGCAGAGAACAGTTTCCTTTCTTATGCTTGGGTACATTTTTCTCTGGCTTACAATGTGGAATTGGTGATGTGGGAAATGAGGAAAGGAGGTAAATCATACTAGCATCACAACATGTATTATTTATGATTCATTGCCTAAAATAATTGGCTACATTAACTATTTAATTAATGTTGTATTTAGTAGCATAGCTTTTATCATTTTGTATTAACCTCATTTGTTGTCTTTGTTAAGTCCCAGGTTAAAAAAATTATTTTACAGAATTATTTGGTTAGGTGGGTGACTCCCATCTGAAAAACGCTGTCTATAGTGTAATGTTTTTGGGGGGAGTTTAGTGAGTAGCACATATCTTAACAATAAGAATGAGTAGCAAATAATGAGCTCCTACGATATGCCAAACTTTCTGCCAGATCTTTACCATGCACTCCACACAAGTTCTACTCTAATGTATTAATAATACAGCTGAAAATTGTGAGGATACATTAGTGTTTAAAGTCCAAAGTCCAACCTTGCTTTTGGAGGATACAGAATTCAAATCAGTTCCATTCTGGAGTAAAATCTGTGTTCTGACCAAATAGGTTACCCATTGCTTTATTTGTTTGTATCATCATTCATTAATTTATCTACTTTGGTAAATGTCTTCTACGTGCTACACTAAAAAGACACAGTCTCAGATTTCAGGGATGATTAAGTCAACTTAACATGCTTTGATAGGATGTTTTAGAATAAAAGGTGATTACAACTTCCACTTGATGAATTGCAAAGGCCCTTTTAAAGACAGAGAAGAGTTATGGAAACAATAACCACAATTGGAGTTGAAATTTTAGGGAGGGAAATCCCTTTAAGATGAGCTGACAACCACTGCCCTTTTGCTTTTTGTCCTAAACTTCAGGCTTGACATATACAGAGGGGAGTCTCCACAAGAAAAACAATTCATCAAAGCTTTTGGTGGTTACACAGAACTGGAATGATAGGTTTGAAACTTTGACAGACTGAAACACAAAGCCACTTTTTCTGTGGAATTTTTTTTTCTTTTATGTTTGGGGATATTTATGAGAGGCTGGGACATAAGAGCCCATAGCTCTCGAAAGGCAGACTTAAATCTCAAAGATATGTTGTTCTTAGGAACCAAGTTCTTCTGGAACAAGGGGAGTGCCTCCCATACACACTTCTCTACACATAGGTATTTGCAAGATTTGAATCTGAGGTAGTAAGAGAGATTAAAGAGCTGGGCTTAAAATTCTGCAGGGTAGTCAAGCAGTTAAAATCCAAGCTCTTTCACAAGGTACAGAAAATTCTTATAATCTGAGCTGACAAATACTGTAAGCAAGCAAACAAATAAATAATATAAAAACAAATATATGCATGTACCACACTTAACGTTTTATTATATATTTAATAAATAATACATATGCATTTCATAAATTATATGTGTACACACACACATATTTCTACACCACATTTTGCCTTTTCCGTTTTTCCCTTTTGCGCTCTTTCACGAGACCTATGTCTGTGAAACTGCTGGTTGAGGATGAGCTACGATGTGCAGGGGATCAGAGAATGAAGACCAGTGGTAACAACTGCTGGTAATACCACCCCCAAAATGTACAAACTAAATAAAGACTCACTATTTACGTACTCTTAAATAGGATTTATTTAAATAGTTCTGACTTTGTATATCAAGTTTCATATTGTCATTTGAACTAGGCAGTCTGATCCTAATGTATTCCCCAGAACAATGAAGAATTTCTCAGTCCCAGTTTATACAGCTCTGTCCAAGACAACTGATGCAAGCCACAAATACAAAATGGCATATATAATTCTAAATATTTTATTAACCACATTAAAAAGTAAAAAGAGATAGATGAGATTAATTTTAATATGTTTTATTAAACCTACTGTACATCCAAAATATTATCATTTAACATGTAATCAATACAAAATTATTGAGATAATTTACTTTATTTTTATAATAAATTTTTAAACTATGGTATACATTTCATACTTCCTCAGTATCTCAGTTTAGGTTGGCCACATTTCAATAGCTCAATAGTCGGTTGTGGCTAGTGTTGACCATATAATCAAGAGAACATACTAGATTTCTGATCTTCCAGGTTCTGCCTCTGGAATCTGGAGTAGTCTTTGTTTTCCACACTCCCCGTATAAACAATATGTTTTTATACTTCAGAATAATAAACCTTTTTTCAAGCCAAAACAATGGAGATCACCAATACGTATCAGGCACTCTGATCTTGGGACTATTACCTAACTATATACATAAACACTCTAAATATTGACAATGCAATGTCCTGTTTGGCTAACTTTAAATATATTAAGCTACCATTGTTAGTCAGAGTTGGCCTGTTTATAAAACTCAGGATATACATCTATTATTCTAAGGCCATTGATAAGTATATCCTTGTAGAAGTCATGTTACCACAACGATCAGCACCATTATCTTTGGAGGTAATTAAGGAAAAGAAATTTGATGATGTTGGTATTGGCATAGTGTGAAAATGAACTAAAACAAGAATGAAAGCTCTTTAGTATGGTGCTAGCTCACTTGAAAAATCAATAAATGTAGCCCTTGTGATGAGGAGAAGGAGGAAGAAGAGGAAGGTAATGATGATGTTGATCTCTATTGCAGCTCATGACATTGCTATTTCCTGGAAGAGGCATGCCTCTGGTGAGGTGCTCACCTGCAGGAACATTTTGGCAGAGTACTAAGGCCAGGGAGTAATTATCTCCTCCTATGATAGACACCGTCTCCATCCAGTGCTCAGTTACTTTCAGAGATATCTCTTCCAGGACCTTATTGCTTACACGTTTTTGGCAGCTATACATATTATGACTCCAATAATGTTATTAGACCACAGTCATCCATTAGTAAGAAAAGTCTGTCCTTTCGAAACTGCTCCCAATTATTACATTATATACAAGCAATGTAAGCAAATATTCTTTCTTAGTTTTCCCTCTATGATACTGAAATCATTTAAAAAACTGTCATCAATTTCTCTTTTGTAAATACACAAAGACAGTTGTTAAGCAATGCCATCTCCCATAAGCACAAATCCTCTTGTTTAAATTCAATGAAATACTCATAAAAATCTTCAGGAAAGAGCAGAAAAAAGGAGGTTTTATGTGTGATCATTTTTCCTAAAGGCAAATTGCATTGATCTTTATTGGCTTTTTACTACACTAGAACATTTTTTCTTCATAACGTTGCTACTAAAAGCATTCTAATATTTTGCTATGTGTTGTTTCCAATTGTTTTAAATAAATGTTGATCCCTTTCTTCCTTGAGGAGGAGTGACTATTAACAAAAAACAACAAAAATGTTTGCCAATACTTACTATTTTTCATGCTCTAAAAGATTTTCTTTTACTACTCCAAAGATGTTCTGAGGTAGCCATCTCTATAAGGTAAATACATTTGAGGTTCCTTTCACGATGAAAAATAAACAACTAGGAGTAGAGAAGATATTAATGAATCTTACAGATATGGAAGCTTTTTTTGTTGTATCTCTTCTATCTTGCATCTCACATGTGATATGTCTAATACACTCATCACTTGTTTAGAACAAAAGGGATTTCCACCTTTGCAAGATGTGCTTCTGTGTCTTTATTTTTCTTAAGCTTCCATATATTCCATTTCTTTCTTAGCACACCTTTTCTTTGACTATGAGGGAATGAGTAAGAACGGTGTACATGTTCTACCTTTTAGTACTTTTCTCCAAGAAACACCCTTTGGGTGTAACTGTAAAGTTAATACCTTGGAGCTACAAAGCTGAATTGTTCTCCTGTGGATGGTTTTTCTGGCAGCACGTTATCTCTGGTGGTCCTTGCAGCCTGTTGGGAGGAGTTATCAAAGGGTGCTTTCAGGCTGCAGGCAGTAAAAAGGTAGAGGAGAGTGTATGTGAACTGACATTACTGCCTGAGCTGCTTTAAGGACCTGCTCACATAGGATAAGGACAGCTCACACAAGCTATCAGAGAGATGCTCAAATGTCACGGTGTCCAGAGTTGTGGCCATGGGTTCTGTGCAAATACTGTGCCTATTACTCAGTGTGACTGGCAAGACTTGCTATTCAGAAATACATTACATCATAATTTGTCTTAATTCTCTTTTCTATACATATGTAATAATTTGAGTTCCATAAGTACACTTTGTGTCTTATCAGTCACAAAAGCATATCCCTTGAGTAAAATAAAAACCTTTCAGGTTGTCCTAATTTGTAAAATATTCTTTATGATTCTGAAATCTTTTTTTAACTTAATATCAAAAGACAGCTGTTCTATGAAAATCTCATACCTATTGTACCTAAAGCTCAAAGAGATAAAACAGATTAAATTATTTTTAATGGCAAAGTTAAAATTCACTAGTTGAAGGAATTATGGAAGGTTTTTTTTTTTGTACACCTTATGGCAGAAAGCGTAAAAATTAATTTTCCAGGTACTTTATTATTTCTTATGCTGATACTTCCGTACATGTTTATTTCTGAAAAGCATTCCCTTAGCAGTTCAAGTTAGTGAAATGAGATCACTTGTACTCCCTTTGGTATTTTGATATCATTTTAACAACCTCATTTTTAGTTGTCTAATTAAGTCCCTACATAAATTAATGAAAAATATGAAGTTTTACTTGAATCTCCCTAAAACAACATGAATTTCCCCAGCTTCCACTGTCTTGCAGGTACACATGAGGTTACATTTACCTTTAGACTATTTTCTTGGCTATTTCTCCTAAAGCTCAACTCTAGGTCTTGGGCCACTGGAAAAGTTTTGCTGTCCTCACTCATAAGCATGTCTCAGTACTCTCACATGTTCTTTTGAACAAGGCCACTTTTTACAGAAGTGTTTGATGTTCAATAAAAGAGAGCTCCAGCTTTACAGTGGGCAATCCTTCTCCCCAGGCTCACCATTTCTGTACTTCCAGTACTTCCATTGATGCTTTTAATTCTAGAGAGCTCTCTATTCTACATGTCAGTGGAAAAATTACCCATTATACAGTAGACTATAACTCCCTGTCTCCCAGCTACATAAAGAAAATTTCCTCCCACCAGGTGCCCTTCTGACTATACAAAGAATTGCATGCATGTAGAAGTTTCAAGATAATTTCCAAATTTGTAGACATGACTGATTTAAATTTAGTCTCCAGTTGAACATTGCTGTATTAGTTTCCAAGGTCTTTACATTTTTTCTTAAAAAGATTCATAGAGAGGATGAAAATTCTAAAGTTAGGAGTTAAGAGCTCAAAAGGACTCTAGATTAGTATTGACATGTTCTCCTTGCATAGCAATAATTAGGGTTATGGATACAGCATGGCATTCTGCACCTCTGAGTAGAAAGCCTTACACTGCAGCAAGCAGAACATGCCTGCCCTGCCTCATCTAGTTCTTGACATCTTACCTTGTGATCTACTTATTCTCTCCCACAGTAGGTTTTTTGAGATTAACTTCTGTAATATATCCATTTTTGTAAGCTTGAAAAGTATATAACCTGTGGCTTAATAGAGTTATTATTTAATGAAAATATAATTGTAATAACACAATAAAAAGTATAATAAAAAATCAGGAAGCTTGTGGATGCTGGATAGGGCACATGAGTATTCATTGTTTCCATCTTTTATATCAGGAGTCATTAAATAATGTTCAAAATTTTAAGAAAACTTCCCATGAAGACGGCAGCATAGGTAGACCTGGCTCACCTCTTTGCACAGCCACATCAAAATTACAACTAAAATATAGAACAACAATCACTCAGAACCATCAAAAATCAAGTTTCATGTAGTCTGACAACTACAGAACTAAAGAAACTGAATCAATTCAGACTGGTAGGAGACGTGCAGACACAGATCAGGCTATCCCTCACTCACGTGTGGTAGATAAAATTCAGGAGGGATATCTCAGGAGTGAGGAGCCCTAGACCCCATAGCCAAGAGTTCCAATGTCAGGAAGATAATTTCCCACAACTCTGGCTGCAAAACCAGGAGGGATTGTGTTGGTGGAACAAATACCAGAGCCCCAATCAGTTCCTCTTAAAGAACACACACACAGACTCATCGACTCAGACTCACTCTCTCTGAGCTCCAGCATTGGGGTAGCAGCTTAAAAGGCACCAGTGGCATAAAAGGAGGAACTGAAATGTCTGGCATCAAGGCAAGCAGAGGACATTGTCTTTTTTTTTAAACCCTCCCCTCACAGAGCTGGCAAGCTGGTGCCATATCTGAGAATCTATCAATGGCTAACACAGTTTGACCCACCTTGGAGATCCCAGTCACCTGACTTACTGCCCTCCCAAGCTGTTTTCCCATACAAATGACAGGTCTTTGCTCATGTTTCATAACTTCTTAAACCTCTAAAATAAGCAACAGCTGGCCTCAGTGAGCTCCAGGCCCAGCACTAGCAGCAATCAGCCTAAACTCACAACTTTACTTCACCTAGGAATCTCCAGGCCAGCACAAATAGCAGCTATCTCATATTGCTTTATAGGTCAGGCAGGGTGGCCCTGGGCAGAACACACGTGCGAGCTTACCTTGAGCTGCACCACCTAAGAAACCGCAGGGCCAGCACACTCAGTGGACAGCTATAGACCACATCGGTGCACCACCACCCTGTTCCTACACAGCTGATCCTCCTTGGAGGGCTGAGGTTGGGGATAAGTGGTCACCACCAATTCTTTCAGTTGATTGGCCTGGGTAAATCCCTCCCTTTGATCACCAACAGCAACCAAGCCTCAACTACAAGAGGAGGGTGTACTCAGTCCACACAAAGGGTGCACCTTGAGTACCCAGCTTGGGTGATAGGAGAGGCTGTGCCACTAGACTGTACAGGACACCTACTATATTAGGCCATATTACCAAGACACAGAGTGAAAGCCGCTTTACTTAATACATAGAAATAATCACAGGAAGGCTGCCAGAATGAGGAGACAAAGAAACATGGCCCAACTGAAAGAACTGATCAAAACTCCAGAAAAATTGCTAAGCTAAATGGAGCTAAGCAATTTATCAGATGCAGAGTTCAAAACAGTAGTTATAAGGATGCTCAAGGAACTTAGTGAGGACCTCAGCAACATAAACAAGATCTCATCAGAAATGAAGGATTCATTAATTGAAATAAAGAACAATTTATAGGGAAACAACAGTAGAGTGAATGAAGCCAAAAATCAAGTCAATGGTTTGGAACATAAGGAAGCAAAAAACAGCCATGCAGAAGAACAAGAAGAAAAAAGAATCCCCCCCCCCCACCCCTAAAATGAGGATAGTATAAGAAGCCTCTAGGACAACTTCAAGAAATCAAACATTCACATTGTAGGTGTGCCAAGAAAAGAGAAAGAGCAAGAAATTGGAAATCTACCTGAAAAAAAAATAGTGAAAAAAAATGTCCTTAATTTGGTGAGGGAAACAGACATGCAAGTCCAGGATGCACTATCAGTTCCAAACAAGATAAATGCAAACAGGCCCACTCCAAGTCACATCAAAATTAAAATGCCAAAGGTTAAAGATAAAGAGAGAATCTTAAAAGCAGCAAGAGAAAAGAAGTTGGTTACCTTCATGCAAGTTCCCATAAGACTGTCCATCTGATTTCTCAAAAGAAACTTTGCAGGCTAGAAGGGATTGGTGAGAAATATTCAAGGTCATGAAAAGCAGGGACCTACAGCCTAGACTGCTTTACCTAGCAAAGCTTTCATTTAGAATTAAAGGGCAGATAAAGAGCTTCCCAGACAAGAAAAAAACTAAAGGAGTTCATCATCAAACCATTATTATATAAAATGTTAAAGGGAAGTATTGAAGAAAAAGAAGAGGATCAAATCTATGAACAATAAAATGGCAAAAAATACATATCTATCAACAATTGAATCTAAAAAACAAAGTAAGGAAACAAGAAAAAGAGAGATAGAATCATGGATACAGAGAGCATGTTGATGGTTGACAGATGGGAGGGGTTTGTGGGGGGATAGGTTCAAAGAGGAGGGGGATTAAGAAATACAAATAGGTAGTTGCAAAATAGCCATGGGGTTGTAAAGTACCATATAAAAAATGTAGTAACCAAAAAACTTATATGCATGATCCATAGACATGAACAATCATGGGGGGATCACCTCGGGGAGTGGGTAGAGGGGACTAAAAGTGGAACTATCAGGACAACTGTAATAGCATAATCAATAAAAATATAGTTAAAATAAAAATAGGGAAATATATATTCTCAAAATTTAAAAAAATTAGAAAGTAGTTAAATAATTTTTACTTATGCCAAAAATTAGTTCAACACATGATTTTTAAAAAGTCCAAGAATAATTTAGCATGTACATTCTGAGGCTTTCCTGTCTACCTGGGTCTGTGTTGTAACTGAGGACTTTATAAACGGATAATACAAGAACCATTACAGGAAGAACAAGTACGGTTTAATGCTGGAGATGACCGTTGCTTTCTGCTCTGTTTTAGTCATATATTTTGATCACCATAAAAAAAAAGTGGAAAATTGGATTATAACCTAATTTTTGGTTCTATTGGGAATGACCTTGTGAGGATATCCCATTATTCATATTTGGATGAAAGTGCTTCTTGACATTTCAAAGGAGCTTAGAAAGCACAGAATTTTGTCTCTGCTTTAAAGGTTTGCCTTTGTTAGTTTCATCCAAGAGCTGCACAGCTGTTTCAGCTGAGCCTTGATATAGAGTTTGCTGGAAAAATTCCATTTGCTAAATGAAAGCAGGGTGAGATTCCTCTACAATTATATAAAAATTAGAGACACAGATTTCTGACATCTTCTGGAGACCTGGCTCTGATGAACTAAAACCCCATGAGACAGCTCTGTATGATTTTGGCATGATATTATCCTATAAATACATTTGTCCTGCATGTGGCTCTCTGTCCTCCCATCTTGGATCTGATCCCAGCCTTTGGATTTAAGCTCCCAAGATGTTCCATATCTTAAGGGAGATAGAGTGAGTACAATGGAAATTATGTTCTGTTGATGTATTAAACTTTATTTTAATGTATCTTAGGATGAAGAAAGCCTACGTGCCAAATTTCACATATACTCTTTGAGAAAAACTTACTCTGGTGTGGTAAATTATGAATTTGATTAACTTATGTGCAAAAGACAAGCAGATCCAAGTTTTTTTTTTTGTTATCTACCTTTTAGCAATTGTCATTACTCTTCCAACAACAAGCTTCTTAAATATATGATTATGTATCCTATGGTCTTACTCTCTTCTTCATTATTCTATTTTTATTATAAAATCTAAATGTAGTCTATTTACTTTTTTCACAAGATGCACTTAATTTTTTCTAGTTTGTACTTTTAGAAAAGTTGTACTAAAATGGGTAGATGAAATAGCACCACACAAGTCCTCAAATCTAGGAAATTATTAACAAAACAGATACTTTTGGACATTATTTAAAATTTTATTTTTTTAAATATAATTTTTGAACTGTATTTTTTAATCAAAAAATTAAAAAATGAGAGAGAAATTGGACGTAAGTTTTTTTCCTTTGCCATATTCTTTATTTAAGACATTTTATATTATGTCCTTCAGAGAGTATTTATGCCAGTTTCAAGTTTGTGAAAGTTTAGTGAGGAATAAGTCTAAGCTACTTCGCAAATAATTTTCTGCATGCATTGGGACTGATGCTTAATGCTGAGCTTGTTCTCTTGGCCATTAAGATTCACTTCAAGCCAGAGATGATGGCTCCTTCTGCAGCCTCATGTGCCTTTTATACCCCATTGTACATGCATAAGAAAATCTGGAAGTTTATATTTGGCTGTTTTATCACCTGGCAAGTGTGGAAAGTTAGAGTGGAGAGGAAAGGCAAGGAATAAAAAGTTATAATTAAGGTGTTAAAAGTCCAGAAAAATGTTTTTCTTTGCCTTTTTTCTAACACATTTTACTTTTTAATTGTGCTCAGGTAAAACCATTGTACTTATTTGATTCATGTAAGGAACACAAATTAGAAAAACAGAACACTAAACTGTTCATTTTGAATTGTGTGATATTTGCTACTAGATGAAACTATACTGTGTTGATAACATTTTTGAGACACCAGTGAGGAAGTTATCAATTTTTTTTTCACTTTAACCTAGAATAGAGCGTGTAACAAGCACACGTTTGAAACTTCTGGTGATAGGTCATTGTCTCCTCCAATCTGGTCTCCAACCTTATTCCATTTCCTTTTAGTTGATGGAATTTGGGATATAGCTTCTGCAGTCTAATTCCCAAGTTGTCATCTATGTGAACACTAGTGAGTGGGTTAGGTCCACTATTCCGACAAGCTCGGGGTTGGCAAGTCATTTTCCAGGAAGAACTGCAGGGACATCATAGAAGAACCAGGGAACCTGAAACAAGTGTTCCTAACTTGAGAGTACTGCAATTATTGGTTGTGTTAGCAACAAGGAAATGAATTACTCTTTGACATTTTAAAACTTTTAGCATATAAGTGTGGTTGCTTCTTGTCTTTCCATATTTGAGGTAACAAAAATATCTGTGGATGAATTATTTTTATGATAACTTTTCCCTTGAACCTGAATTATATGATACAGTCTCTGAACCTCGACCTTTAGGAACCCCACTCTGCTAGTTTCTGGCCAATAAGTATCAAGTCCAAAAGAACCACAAGTTTAATAAGTCTTCAATAATTAGTTTTGGACATTTTATATATTTGGGTAATTATTTTGAGTATGGACAACATAGAGGCAATTTATCATTCATTATTACTACCTGTATTCATCAAAGATAAAAATGAAGATATAATTAAGAAATATTCTTCTTAATGATATAGTGTTTTAATAATAGAGTTTTGGTATAAAATTGATATTTTACATACATCTTCTTTGTTTTGATTATAAAAAAGAAGAGCAATAACAGTATATTTATCATAGGTAGTATATCGTATTGATGGCAAAAAACAACCTTTTAAAAGTTGTACTATCCACTAAAAAGCATATATTCTTTTCCTTTTAGAGCACTGGTTTTAGAGCACTTTATATAAAATTACTACTTCTTTCCTGGCTTATTCCAAAAATATTAATATATCCTTGACATAATACAGCATACTTACTACAATCAAAATGTATGACTTCTCAACACACCTTTATCATGAGGGTAGAGTTCATTAACTCTTTTACAAAGCTGTCTTAAGCCTGAAAGACATTAAAGCTAACAAAGAATAAAATTAAGGGATAGATAATCAGGAAAAAATATAACACCACTGATCTCGCCTGAATAGCAATTGTGATCATTTCACTGAGGCTGTAAATCATATAATAGCCTTCTTTACACCATGCCTCACCCAACAATGGATCTCATTAAGTAAAACATATCCATTACAGTTCCTTATAAAATCCTACAGGTAACTTTTTTCTGCACAACAATAAATAGTCTATTATAGAACCATAAATACGCTATTTTTATGAACTGAATATCTGACCTTGAAAAAAGGTTGGAATTCAAAGTTGTTATATTTCAATTACCTGAGAGAATGCCATGAAAATATATAGTCTCTTGTTACTGCCTGACTTTTACATTTGATAAGGCAGTCATGAAAATAAATGCTGTGTTGTATCACCAGCACCTAGATGAATCTGCATGGGTCTGAAAAGCACCACTTTGAAGCCAAAGTTAGAAAAGTATGAGTAGAATGAATAATTTTATGAGTTTGCTTCTGATTTTTATTTGTTTTCACAATAATGGATGTTTGTGGTATAATTTCTGAGCATATTTCAAATAAGGAACAGCTTGTGTTTGCTTAGAATAAGAATTAATGGAACAATAGAAAGACATTTTTGTACAGCACAGGAAACCATCAATAAAATGAAAAGACAGTCCACTGAATAGGAGAACATATCCGCCAATGATACATCTGATAAGGAGTTAATATCCAAAATTTATTAATAATTTATAAAATTCAACAGTAAAAAGCAAATAATTAAATTTAAAAAATGGACAAAGACCTGAATACATACTTCTTGAAACAGGAGATACAGATGGCCCATGGGCGTATGAAAAGGTGTTCAATGTCACTAGTCATTGGAGAAATGCAAATGAAAACCACAAAGATATCACCTCACACCTGTAAGAATGGCTATTGTCAATAAATCAATAAACAACAAGTGTTGGAGAGAATGTGGAGAAAAGGGAACCCTTATGCACTGTTGGTGGGAATGCAGACTGGTGCAGCCACTGTGGAAAGCAGTATGGAGGTTCCTGAAAAATTAAAAATGGAAATGGTTATAACCCAGCAATTACGCTTCTGGGGATCTATCCCATGAAATCCAAAACACTAATTTGAAAGAATATATGCACTCTTGTGTTCTTCACAGCATTATTACAATAGCCAAGCTCTGGAAGCAGCCCACTCATCAGTAGATGAGTGGATAAAATAGCTATGGGACATTTATACAATGGAATATTACTCAGCTGTAAAAAGAAGGACATTTTACCATTTGTGACAGCATGAATGAACCTAGAGAGCATTATGCTAAGTGAAATAAGACAGTCAGAGAAAAACAAATACCATAAAATTTCACTCATATGTGGAATCTAATGAACAACCTGAACTAAAAGCAAAATAGAGACAGACTCAGAGAGTAGGGTGACAGCCGTTGGGGCCAGGGAGTGAGTGTGGAGTGTGGATAGATTGAGCAAAAAAGAAAAATCAAAGAGAAATAACACATGGGCGCAAACAACACTGTGATTATTGCCAAGGAAAGAGGGGCGTAGGTGAGGTGGAGGAGAATATGGGGGGATCAATGGTGATGGATGGAGCTAGACGTGGGGTGGTGAATGCAGTGTACAGAGGATGTGCTGTAGAATTGTGCACCGGAACCCTGTATAATATTGTTAACCAGTGTCACTCCAGTAAATTTAATAAAAAGGAAAAAAAGTAAAAAAAAAAAAAAAATGGGTTCAATGATTCAGGTTCAACTGTATTAAGAATCATTAAGATAATAGTGTGGTTTATATTTACATGTGTGCATATTATGAATTCTGAAAAAATTCACCTACATGGTTTCAATATGAATTTTTCCCTGATCATACTATTAGGAAAATCATATCATATGGTGGTGGGCAAAAGTCAGTTTACAGTAGTTCATATGGAAAATAATACAATAATTAATTAATAATAATACAAGAATAAGTTGTGTTTCATGTACTCACATCTGTAAACCTACATTTGCCAACCCCTGTATAATACTACATTATGTTATGCACGCATCACCCCACTTAAATAGGTGTCATAGATGAGGTTCCTTGCAGGATATAAAAAATGATTCAAAGTCCTCTGCTCAAACAATCCTTGGAAAACCATAATCACAGCAGCAGTCAATGTGGTATCTCAGACCCAGCTCAATGTTAAAGAATCCTGTTAAAATAATCATGTACACAGAGAAGATACATGGCAGACATACTGCTTTTGTGTAAGCTATTAATCATAACCATAATAATAATAAAACAAATACCAACTGCAGAAATAAAACATTACCTTCTGTTGATTGTAGCTTTCGCTCGGTCTTGGTTAGTGCTATATAATTATTTTTCACTGTGTGATTATGCTGTAATTTATATGCTATTCTTTTATGGGCATTTGAAAGGTTTTCAGTTTCTCAGTATTGCAAACAATACTGCTGTAATTATCGTCATGCCTGTGCTGGGCATAGGCGTGGACATTTTCCTAAGTCTTGCACATTTCAGCTTCAAAATAAAACATGAGACTGTTTTCAAGGTGTGTGTATAAGTTTATTTCTCCCACCTGCATTGCTTACTAGCTCTCGTTGCTCCCCATCTTAACCAATGTTTGTTATTGTATGCATGGGTAAGAGATTCATTTAAAAAGCAATGCAATTATACAAAAATGTTAATTTATAGGGTTTCAGATTACACATTGAGACTCGCTTTTAAGAACCTATGACCTGAAAAAGCTATGAAGTATTTCTCCCTATTCAAATATATATGTGTGTAACTAGATTTACTTCATAAGCATATCCAATTAATTAAACATAGAAGAAGATATGAGACTCCAGCTGTCCCCTTTTTATTGAGCCAGTCATTAAAGAGATTTGCAAAAATATAAGACAATGGTGTTTTCTTGGAATCAATTTTGTTTTGAAAAATATAGTTTTTGCCATAAAATATATATTTATGGTAAAGTGTAATGGACTTATTTTTTAAAGATAGCAAAATATGCTTTTGTCTATTTTTATAATATATGTATATTTCATATGTTATAAAAGACTATTTTAGAGCATTTTAAGTTTACTGAAAATTTGTTTTTAGTAAGTTAATATACATATTTAAAATTTTTAGATACTAATTGATACCATATGAATACCAACAGATATAATCTATAAAAACAAAAGCTGCCCTGGCTGGTCTGGCTTAGTGGAATGAGAAGTGGTCTGTGAACCAAAAGATCACAGGTTTGATTCCCAGTCAGGGCACATGCCTAGGCTGCTGGCCAGGTCCCCAGTTGGCCGAGAAGCAACCAGTCCCTTCCCCTCTCTCTAAAAGTAAATAAATAAAATCTAAAAAACAGCGATTTTGGGTCCTTGATAATTTTTTGTCCTGTTTTTGTCAGCTTCATTAAGATGTAATTTGCAAAACAAAAATTTATCAATGTTAACCACAAAATTCAATGATTTTGCCAAACATGTACTGTCGTGTGACCATGTCCACAATCATAACAAAAGATTTCCATCACCCCAAAAGTTCCCTAGTTACTCTGCTCTGATACCTCCTCCCATCAAACACTAATCTTATCAAACCCACCTTATCAACACTAATTAGCTCTGTATCACTATACTTTTGCCTTTCATAAATTTTCTTATAAATGAAATTATATAGTTCACAATTTTTGCATCTGGCTCCTTCTACTTAGAATGCTTTGGAAATTCATCCATGTTGTTGGATCTACCAGTAGTTTGTCCTTTTTATTGCTGAGTAATGTTCTATTTTTTAGACATACATTAACTTGATTATATATCAGATAATGGGCATTTGATTTTTTTTTTTTTTTTTTTTTTTTTTTTTTTTTTTTTTTTTTTTTTTTTTTTTTTTTTTTTTTTTTTTTTTTTTTTTTTTTTTTTTTTTTTTTTTTTTTTTTTTTTTTTTTTTTTTTTTTTTTTTTTTTTTTTTTTTTTTTTTTTTTTTTTTTTTTTTTTTTTTTTTTAGTTTTTAGCTATTAAGACCAATGCTTCTATAAAGATTTTATTCTTTGTATGAAAACGTATTTTCCTTTTAGGTGAAAAAGTTAACAGTGGATTTTCTGGAATGTGCGATGGGCTGGTGGGCTATGTGTTCTTGAGTTGGCTCCGATGCCTGGTGACCCTGTGAATGAGTGACGTCCACAATGTCCTGTCCTTAACAGCCCCACTCGGTTCCTGCAGACTCCTGCCTATGGCTTCTTTTATGGAGTCACTCCATCTCATACTCAGTCTTCCTGTTTTTTTTCTTGCTGCTTTCCATTTTTCCCAGCATTGTCATCTTTTCCAAAGACCCCTGTCTTTTTGTGATGTGCCCAAAGTAGAACAGCTTCAGTTTTGTCATTTTTTGTCTCTGGCAATGTCTCAGGATTCGTTTGTTCTAGGACCCACTTGTTTGTCTTTCTGGCAATTCAGAGTGTCCTTAGAGCTCTCCTTCAACACCACACTTCAAATAAACCATTTTTCCCCTATCAGCTTCCTTCACTATCCAACTTCAACATCCATACATAGTAACTGGAAATGCAAATGTGTGGATGATCTTACCCTTGGTCTCTAATGACACGTCTTTGCTCCTGATGACCTTTTCTAATTCTTCCATTGCTGCCTTTCCAAGTCTCAGCCTTCTCGCGATTTCTTGGCTGATGTGTCTGTTGGAATTGATGACTGGACCAAGGTAAGTAAAATATTTATCAATTTCAACGTCTTCATTGTCTCTATCAAAGTTGTTTATTTTCTCTGCTGTCATAATTTTTGCCTCCTTTACATTCAAATGCAGTCCAGTTTTGGCACTTTCTTCTTTCATTGTCTTCAGAAGTCATTTCTAAAGCATTGCTACTTTTTACCAATAAGATGGTCTTGTTTGCATATATTATGTTGTTGATATTTCTTCCACCAATTTTCACCCCTCCTTCCTCTGAGTCTAGCCCATAATAAGAAACTCCTAAAATGTTTTTAAAAATGACTATACCATTTATTTCATCACCAGCAATGCATGAGAATTTTAATTGTAACACATCCTTCTCCAAACTTGACTTTTTTATTCTTTTCACTTTCAACCATTTTAGTGTGAGCATTGTGAATTTTTTATTTTAAATTTGTATATCCTTGATAACTAAGGGTGCTGAGTATCTTTTTGTGTGTCTATTTGCAATTTCTGTATATTCTTTAATGAAATATCTTTGTAAATCAAATATTTGTATTAAATTCCTATTATTGAGTTGTGAGGGTTACTACATATTTGGGGTGTAAGTTATTTACTACCTATACAGTTTGCATTACTTTCAGTCTGCGGCTTGCTGTTTCTCTCTTAGCAGTGTCTTAGAAGAATACAGTTTCTAAATTTTGATGAATTCTAGTTTACTTTTTGCATCCTACTTAAGTGAAATATGCCAGTCAGAGAAAGATAAGTGCCATATGATTTCATTTATATGTGGAATCTAATGAACAGCATGAACTAACAAGTGAAATAATTACAAATTCATGTAGACAGAGAGCAGACTAACAGCTAGGGGGTGAATGGATTGAGTGAAAAAGGGAAAAAGGAAAAAACTTACAGGCAGAAACAGCGTGGGGACTGCAGTAGGGGAAGGGAGAGGAGGGTGAGGGCCGATAAATGGTGATGGACAGAGAGTTAACTTGAGGTGGTGAACATACAGCACAGCGTACAGATGGTGTGTTACGGAATTGTGCATCTGAAACCTGTATAATTTTGTTAACCAGGGTCACCTCAGTAAATTCGATAACGAGGAAATATGTCTATCATCTATTTATCATTTATTTGTCTATGATATATTTAACATTAAGAAAGATCTTTACTCACTCAAAGCCACTTACATTTACTTCGATATTATCTTCCAGAAGTTGTATGGTTCTCAGTGCTACTTTTAGGTGCTTAATCTATTTGGGATTAATTTTTTAATACTATGTGGTAAGGGTCAGGGCTCATCTTTTTGCATACCGATAATCAGTTGTTTCCTAATCAATTAATTGCCTTAGCACCTTTGTTGAAAAATCAATTGTTCTTATATATGTGTGTGTGTGAGTGTGTGTGTGTGTATGTGAACAATTACATATGTGTATCTTTTCATCAAACATATTGCCTTGATTACTATAACTGTATAGTAAGTTTTAAAATCATATAGTGTAAAACCATATTCCAAATTTGTTGCTGATTTTCAGAATTTTTTGGTCTATTTTAGATTTAAAACATTTACATATAAAGTCTTAGTTTGTGAATTTATACAAAAAGAGATTTTAACTGGAATTTGTTAAATCTATAGTTAATTTTGGCAAAGATTATCATCTTAACAATGTTGAATCTTTTATCCATGTTTTTGTAACATCTCTCCATTTATTTATGCTTTTAAAAATTCCTCTCAGAAATATATTTTGTATATTTTATTGAGCAAGTCTTACACATATTTTGTTAAAGTTGTCCCTTTAAAATTTTTTTATTTTAATTCTATTTACATGGTACCACTTGTATTTTAAATTTCACTTTATGAATTGTTGTTACTAGAATATAGAAATACAAAAGATTTTATACACTGAACTTGTATCTTATGAAATTGCAAAATATATTTTTAGGTGCATGGCCATACTGGTTTGGAACAATGATGAAAAGACTTGTAATTGTAAAACAATCTCACTGTGGGATTTAAGCTAACTTTTAAGAATTCAGAAAACCTGGATATTGCCTTGGCTATATTATCTCACTTGGTATTTCAGCTATGAAATGTTTCACTTACTCTATTAAATTCAATGTAAGGATCATACGGTATTTACAAACCAGTGGAAGACTACAGGGTGTGCTGTGAAATGCACTGTCCTGCTTCAGGATAGCTATAATTTGTACAAGAACACACACGCAAAAAATGTTTTATATCAAGTTCAAAGTAATGAACTCCAGGGCTGCTTTGTATTCCTTTGAGCATGGCAGGATGAACTCAATGACTTCTCAATGTAAACACTGATGTAACAAGAGAGACCTAAAGGCCACCACACAGCACAGTTAAAAATTTAAATTAAGGTCCAGCTCATTTATTTAACGACAGCTCACTTACGAGTCAGATTCTGTGGGGACACAAAGCATGTCCATTTTCTGCAATAAAAATTAAAATCTTGTAAGTTAGTTTTAGTCTAAGCCTAAGGTGTATCACCAGTCCTCATTTTCTTTTCCAGTTCTACTCAGTGGCCACACAGTTGGTGCCATTGAATAAAACGTAAGTGATTTCACCAAAACATTTTTATTAGTTGTCATGTATTATGAGACCATGGTTTTTATTTAAACATTGTCGTTCTTTGTATTTAATGGATCTAGACAATGGAGACATTCTTTGCCCTAAAATTATTTTAGTAAATCTGATTGATCTAGTACCTGCTTCATGGTTAACACTTTCACACCTGTGATGTCATTTTTGTCCTTATAGTAAGTGGTGCGTTAAAATTATGAAACATATTAAAACCTATTCTTATATAAACGAGAAAACTGAGACTCAAAAAGTCGAAGTTACGTGCTGAGACTGGGAGTCGAATGATAGTATCAAAGCCAGAACTTCTTATTTCAAGTATGCTTCTTCCACTATACCACTTCTAAGACTTCCACCGAGAAATTTTCCATGTTTTTAGTAAAGTATAATTTACATACAGAAAAATTCACCTTTATTTTAGTATATATAGTTCTTCAAGTTTTGGCTGGCACATTCATTCAAGTACCCAGGACCATAATCAACATATAGACCAGTTTCATGGCCCCAGATTTCACTCTGCCCTTTTTAGACAGTCTAGTCCTCTGTTTCCAGCCCGTGGCAGTCACTGGCCTGTTTTCTGTCCTTATGGTTTTACCTTCTTTATAATGTCATACACAATAAACATATAGTATATAGCCTCTTGAGGACGGCTCTTTCATTAACATGGTACACGTGATATTCAACCACTTCATTGCTATAATGTTACTGTCATTATTGTCACTGTTGAGTCGTATTCCATCACTGAGTGCTTATCCATATGGTTTTCCATTCCTAAGTTGAGCTGCTGTGCTACAAAGATTCACCTAACATTTTTGTGTGAAGCAATAGATGTTTCTTCTTACTTGAGCAAACACGTAAGACAGGAATTTCTAAGTCGTCTGGCAAGTGCAGGTTCGACTTCACAAGAGACTGAAAAACTGTTGCTTGAAGTGGCTGCCCCCCTTTGTGTTCCCATCAGCACGTCCACAGTCCTCTACTCTGCATCAGCACTTGGTGTGGGCACTCTATTTTTAAAACCATTCTAAAAGGTGTGGGGTAGAATCTCATGATTTTAATTAGTTAAAATTTTAATTGACCTGCTGAAAGAGGCTTTGGATAATAGGAAAATCTTATGTTGAATACTTCATCTTAATTTTGGAAAGTTTAGTTAAATGCTATGTTAATCAGTAATTAAATAATATGATTTTAAAAAAATTCTCTCCCAGCGGTATGTATATTGATTTTAGAGAGGCAGTAAGGGACAGAGGGAAGCCGACTGGTTGCCTCCTGTACGTATGTGCCCATCTATTTTCTTCTCCTTTGCCGTTGCCATGGGCGTGTCATACACAAAATGATTACAGCACTGAAGGAGGTGGGAAAATAGTAGGGCTTTCATAGCAAACAGCTTTTATAAAGTGATTTGGAATATTTGGGAAATTGGCAAGTAAGTTGCAGATTTTCTTTGTATACCTGACATATATAAATATAACTTGTTCAAATAGAAATATTTCCCCTGACATTGAGGGAACAGACTTATGTAGGGAAACAGATCTTAGATTTCATGGATAAACACATATCAGAGCACTCATAAAATGTTTTGATTTTTATGCACTTTAAAAAAGAAAACATTTTATTTACATTAAAAATCTACTAAATTCAACTATATGGGAACTGATTATCAAAATGTATGATTATGTAAAAAGCTAGTATATCCTGAGAGACATGTTAATGAAAGCATCACTTATAAAGCCTGCAGAAGAGAATGCAAATAACAAAATCCTTTTAAATTATTTTATAAAGAATATCTCTAGGATCCATGGGGAAAATTTTTATAGAAAATGCAGGACAAGTACTACCAGCCACATATTGAATTTTTAGTCTTGCATTTGCTTCAGAGAGAATACATATCAATCATGTAAGCACAACCGAAATCATTATGCTCAAGTAATGCATTTAAAGAATAAGTGTATGTAAATTATATTCAGGTTGACCATTATTTGAAATGCTTATGTTTTGAGTGGTAAATAAAGATATTGAATAGACAGATAAGAAGATGGACAATCAGACTTTAAACAACTATTTATTTAAAAGTTTGATTTAGTAAAAAAATTAATAAAAAACAAATTTATAAAATTTAGTAAAAAATTGCACCCAGTTTCATTGCTAAAAACGACACAGGGTTTTTTTTTTTTTTTGTATTTTTATATTTTTTATTGTATTTTTTCTATGAGCGTTTAGCTCCCTTATACCCCTCTGCCTGCATAGGCTATTTGAGACAATGCACCACTTTTGTTTCTAGAAAGTGCAAGGGTGCACATCTATGTATCTGTGAGTAATTTTGTTTGTTTTGAGTTGAATGCTTCAAACAGCATCTAGAATTTTCTTTTCTTTTTTTTATTTAAATGAATGTTCAAGTACAGTTTTTTCCCCCTTACTCCCATTCAAGTCCTCTCACCCCCCCTCCCTACCTCCCACCCAATCAAGCCCTCCCAACCCCCCTC
>PVIA01006621.1:0-48748 GCA_004024845.1 Tonatia bakeri | reverse complement strand
TGGTTTGCTTTTATATTTAAGAGTTTTGTTGTATTGTGCAAAACATTTAATCTCTCTGGACCTCAGTGTCTTTCATAATAATGCAGAGAGAGTGAACTATATCTGTTTCCCTATATCAGTTATTAACATATTACCTTCAAGATTTCTATCATATCCATGTTCCACTTTTGCTATTACTTAGCAAATATTATTTTATCAACTCAGTTTCTAAAACTTACACTTTAACTTTATTCTCATCCCTTGTAACAGTGGCTATGAATTCATGTGCATAATATTTGACTTATATTTGACTTATATCTAATTTGTATTAAACACATTTTGTTTTCTAAAACGTTTGCTTTTGAGCAAACTATAAAATAATCTCCCATAGTATTTTTCTAAATTAGGTTAAAATCTAATTATAGATTTAATTATGAGATAATTAAATTATAAGATATTTAGGATATAATTATGTACTTTATTATTTCAAAGAGTATGTTCTTTTTATATACTCAAAGTAAGAATCAAAATAGAATATTTAAGTTAATATAGGTTTTTCATTTTTTATGCACATAGATGGAAATTACATATATGTAATACAACTTATTGTACTATATTTTTTATAACTTAAAAAATGTCTAGGTGAATCAAAAACAATTTTCTGATAAAAATATTTTATAGTGCAATATTTATTGGTATTGCATTTTATTAAGACAAAGCTCATCTTTGACACATTCTTGGGAAACTAGAGAATATACCAGTTTGTGTTATGAATATTCAAAATCATAATTATGTTTATTCAAATTATTACATAGTACAGATAATTTGTAAATTTGATCAGGAACATTTTTAGTTACCATGTAGTTTTAATTACTTTTATTTAGACAACTGTACTCTTTTATAAAGATCATATTTTAATAACTTGAAACTTTGTGAAACCTTAGGTAACCATTTTTTTCCAAATTGCCCCATAAAGACTAGAACTGTCAAGGGGAGAAAAGATCATGAAAAACATTCCAGCATCCCTGGGAAGACCTGAATTTAATGCCTTAATAAATACTTGAATGCAATACAGTAGCCTTCAAACTTTACTTAGCACCACCCTTCTAGTGCCACAGCTCCATTCGACCCCATAAACATGCTGTTTATGGCTTTGTTCACCAGAATTTATTGCTACCAAGGTGGAAAGGCACAATCCTATGAAACCAGTAATGTAGCAATATGCAAGCTCAAGCCCTATAATGTGGTTGTATTTTGAAATCATTAAAATGCAGATGAGGATTAAGCTGAAGACTGATTTTGTGATTGCTTTTAAGATATTGAGCAGTTCTTAAAATATGTGTATGGCTGAGTATGTATAAATAACTTGCATATTAGCGCATTTTAAAACTGCTTTGCTGGGAAGGATATTTTCTTTGGCCAATGATTTCCTGGTTATTTTTAAAATGTTCTGTGATTCATCAAGTAATCAGATAGACAAAATTTGGGTTTTCACTATTATGATTACAAATGTATACCTTTCTACATTTTTTTTCCAGTAATTTTCAGGTGTTACTTGTATGGGATGTGTAAAATGTTTTGAATTGAGAAATGTTCCCTTTATAACTTTTTGCATATATATCTGCCTCAGATTATTGTACAACATTTCAAATCAGTACCTGTTATTATTTTAAGCAAATTTCTTTAATGGTATATATTCATATGCACATATATTAACACCTGTTTTATATATAAGAACCCCTTTGATAGATAAAATTCTTGATTTGTATTAACTGACTATCAAAAATATTCTATATCTATAGGATATATTCATTATCTATATGACAAAATACAGGCATTATCTAGCTATCTACAGAAATATAAATCTGTTGAATCCTATTCAAATATGTGATTTTGGAAAGGTATCTATTATTTTTTAGATAGATATGTCACATACTTTTCATATTTGATAGCTGTCCTGTCTCTGTTTAAGGTTGATATTTTGTGAACTTTCTTTGAGCTTCCTGCTTTTCTTGGTTCACTGCACATTAGTGGCACTAAATGGACAAAAGAGGGCTCTACACAGACTACTTAACTCACCTCCATTGCTCTGTGCCCATTGATCCACGTAAGCTGTATTTTTACAAAATGTCATGGAGAGGTTTATTACTTGATTTTCGTTACACTAGTTAGAATTGATGACATAATTCTGGGTACATCTTGACATGATACTTCTTTTCTCACTCTAAATTGTCTCAACCATATCCATGACTTTAACTACTACTTATCTTAACCAAAGGCTTTCAAATATATACACTCTCATAGGACAACTCTGAAACTACTGCTCTGCAGTCCTCCTTTGGAATACCATAAATTCACCTTAAATTCAGTTATTTTCCCAACCCATGTTTTCCTCTTTTCAACTAAATCTGCACCTGTGCCCCTGTTCCCTCCTGGGTTCGTGGTATCATGTGGCACCTGGGTCTTCTGTTTGTTGGGAACTATTGCAGAAGTCTTCCCGCTGGCTTCCCTGGTTCCAGTCTTGCTTTGTCCAATTCCTTTACTCACACTGCAGTTAGAATGTGCTCTATCTGGAACACTAACCTTAACCTACTGTTCATTATTATAAGAAAATTATTAATGTATTCTCAAACATCTATAAAGGCCATGCCACATATTTCGGCTTCTGGCTAGGGTCAGTTCTTGAGAGAGACACTGGTTGGGTGGGGCAAAGATGGAGGAAAATGAGAAGAAGAAGGAAAGCCAAGAGAGAAATACCTCCTCCTTTGTCTTTATTTATTATTATTTTTATATTAATTTTTTATTGTTGTTCAAGTAAAGTTGTCTCCATTTCTTCCTTATCACTCCCTCCTGCCCCAGCCATCCCCATCTCACACCCTCAATCCTACTCCTCTTTGATGTTATCCATTTATCATTTATAGATGTTCCTGAAAACCCCTCCCCCTTTTCCCCACTTTGTCCTCTCCCACCTTCCCTCTGGTTATTGTCAGTCTGTTCTTTATTTCAGTGTCTCTGGTTATATTTTGCTTGCTTTTTTCTTTTGTTGATTATGTTCCAGTTAAAGGTACAATCATATCATATTTGTCCCTCACTGCCTGGCTTTTTTTGCTTAGCATAATGCTCTCCAGTTCCATCCATGCTGTCACAAAGGGTAGGAGCTCCTTCTTTCTTTCTGCTGCATAAATTTCATTGTGTAAATGTACCATAGTTTTTTGATCCACTTATTTACTGATGGGCACTTACGTTGCTTGCAGCACTTGGCTATTATAAATTGTGCTGCTATGAACATTGGGGTGCATAGGTTCTTTTGAATTGGTGTTTCAGAGTTAGGGTATAATCCCAGCAGTGGAATTGTTGGGTCAAAAGGCAGTTCCATTTTTAATTTTCTGAGGAAGTTCTATACTGTTTTCCACAGTGGCTGCACCAGTCTGTATACCCACCAACAGTGCACCAGAGTTCCCTTTTCTCCCCATCCTCTCCAACACTTGTTGTTTGTTGATTTATCTATGATGGTCATTCTCACCAGTGTGAAGTGGTATCTCATTGTGGTTTTAATTTGCATCTCTCTGATGGTGGGGCAGCAGCAGCTTGACTGGAGGCTGAGCAACTATGAAGAGTGTGGCCCAGACCTGCCCCCCATCCTCTCAAAACCATAGGAAGTGAGAAAAGTGAAACCCCACCCCGCTCTGCCTACAGCATCCAAGAAGACCAGCAGAACTCACTTGACAGTGAAAAGTCAGCAGGAGGCTCCCCCCCCCCTCCTCCTTTGTTTTTAAAAAATGGCTGCAACTCCTTTATGGTTCCAGCTACCAGTGGGATAGCCCTGAGTTAGCTATGGCAAGGGTTCCTCCTGCCTTTGCAATACCTCCAGCCCTAGGAGTGATGATGATTTCTTGCAGTGACTAGTCTCTGAACTACCTCCCATTCATTTTCTATCCTCTCTGCTCCTCAGTCACCTTTTTATCCAATTCGTTATCTCTCCATTTAACTAACTGGAGTGAATTCTCTGTCACTGACCGAAACCTGCTTGATAAAATCTTTATGCTGACATCTTTTAAATTTACCTCAGGGAACATGGAGCCTTGGAGCCACATATGTCTTCTTTCTAATTATTAGGGATCTTGAACAAATCTGTTACAATTTGCTGATCTGTTTTAAACTCATCTTAGTGTTCTGGAATGATAATATCTACCTCCCAGGTCAGTATGAGGATTCAATAAAAATAGATAATATGTGATGTGCCTTCAGCACAGACCTGGCACCTGGCAAGAATGCACTACCTGGCAGATGTTGCTGCACCGAAGAAAGGATTGAAACACTGAAGCAGTGAGAGTCAGCAACAGAGTCCCAACACGTAGCCCAGGACAGGTAGCAAATGTTCGTTGAATGAATCATTAGCCTGTCTTTTAAAAATATATCTCTTTCTTTTCATCCTCAAAGTCTTTCTCCGATTTGAATGATTGCAGTAACCACTGTGTTTCCAGCTTCCCATCTTCAGTCTCCATCCATCCAATTAATCTTTCAAATTGACAGATATCACCTTTCCCTAGAGCTTTCAAGATCAAGTGTAAACTTCTTAGCATGATTTATGTTGCACGTTTTTTTCCTTCTGGATTCTTATTATATTACTAGGCTCATTTTCTTTACCACTTTCTCCCTTGCTTTATGCCTTACTGGCAATTTCCTGAGTGAACTGTGTGTCCTCTCGTCCTATTTCACTTGCCCTTGCTAATTTCCTGCTCTATGACACTCTCCTTAGTTTCCAGGTAGTCTGTCTTTGCCCTCATTCAGCAACTCAGAAGCTGACTTTCTGTGGCTTTCCTTGAATTCCCTCCACTTTCATTTGTCCTCACCCCCAACATCGTCATTTCCCAATTATGTGTGAGTCCCTCTCAGTTCATGTTAAGTCTCCTTTTTCCAGGTGTTTAGCATATTGCTTGACATAGAGCAGTCACGTGATAAATGTTTGTTAATGAATCAAGAAAGGGCTTAAGCTGGGCACTTACATAATGCCAAAAGATGCCTCTTTTCTAAGTAAATCAGTCTGTTATCCACCTCTCCAAAGGGAGTTATTCAACTCAATTTCCCCCCTTATTTAAAGAATCATAAGAAATTCTTTGCTAAAATTCAGATAAATTGTTTTTAGCACAGTTTTTTGATCCATTAATCTAGCAACCTTGGGGGAGGGAGTGGGGAAGGTAAGAAGCCTCTTCAGAATTTACTTTGTTCTTAATGAATATGATTTTGGTCTTCATAAATTCTACTGCTTTCCAAGTGCTCACAGCCTATTGTTTTACTAATCCATTTTAATATCTTAGTTTCAACTATGCAAGATCAATGTGTTCTAGAGATCTGCTGTCCAACACTGTGTATCGCTAACTTTACTGTAGTGTGCACGTCAAAATTTGTTAAGAGTAGAACTCATGTTCAGTGTTTCTACCTCAATAATGTTTTTTGAAAAATCTTATAAAAATCAGCACTAACTCTCATCGGCTTATTGTTTTTAAAACACATCTTTTTATTCTTCTCGTAATTAAAATTTTCCCTGGCTCTATTCTTGTGAAAGTTTGTAATTTCTTCAGAGTAACTGATATGTCTTCATGTGTATGTTACCACAATGCCCTGGAGAACATTGCTTTTGGCAGTGGTCTTGAGCAGGGAAGTGGTCTTGCAAAATTTCTCTACTCCTTGGATTTCAATTATTTTTGACCAATTTGCTTTACACTTAACTCCAAAGTTCAAGTCCTTCACAGAGAAAAGTGATTTTAATTCTTGTGTTGTAGAGATTATGCATCTTGACTTTTTTCTCTGATGGTGACACACACACACTTGGACTCCCTTAACCTTAATATTGAGAAAAGAAGAGTCGTGGAGGACACCTTTCTCAAACATCTTCTGCATTAATGGCAATTCTAAAAATTATCAGAGGAGCACAGTGCCATTTTTCCCTTTGATTTTTCCCTCAGTTTCAAGGCAGGGATGAAAAGAGCCAACAGACTCCTGAGGTAAGAGGTACTCACTGATTAAGAATTTCAGTGCAAGGTCTTGATGACCTAAAATATGTAAGAGGTATTTTTTATGTCTGTTTGGATGAACTGAATTTTGTTTTTAGATGTGTGTATGTGTGTGTGTGTGTGTGTGAATTGAATATTTGAAAGAATCTCATATTCTTCCTAAAGTGATTATATACATGCCTTAAAAAAATAAGATGTAAGAGAATTGCAGGAAAATAAATATAAACATTGCAATTGTCCTATATACTGCTGGGAACTGCAGAATTTAGGGCATTCCATAAATATCGTTGACTAGGAATAGACAGTGTATTTCTATCAATGATTGACAACACAGTCCATCTCATTTGATTTACTGAGCTATATAAGTAGAGAGATTATATTTAAATCTTTTTTATTATAGTTGATGTTTTCTTATTTCTATCTTTAAGCCCTATACATTTGCTGTACATTTTCTTTTCCAGAGAAAAATACCCAGCTCTATTTAATTTCTACTAAAGATAAGTAATACTATAAAGCCAATTAAAAAAATTGGATCAAATGGGTTTTTAATGAGTAAAATTTTAGATAATATGAGAGTGAATGGTTTCTGTTTGTTTTTTGTACACAAAAACTTATATATGCTTAAATTTCAGCAATCATTAAAATCAATGTGTTTTATTATTGTCATATGTATACCTCATGATTGTGTCATAGTTAAATAATAACTATCAGAAACCCATGGGTTAATACTTTAAGTTGGCTTCAAATTTTCTATTGTTTAGAATGTGGGGATCATTAGAAAATTACTAATCTCTTTACACAAATAGTAAATATTTAGACAATTATTACTCACTGATAAAATTCACTTTGTTATCTAACAACCCTCATGTTAGCACATGAATAATACTAAGATTAGATTTTAATTTGTAAGTCAGATAAATTATAATTCCATATTTATCTGTTAACTTTCCTGATTATTTATTTGAAAAATGTTTATTCACATAGAAATCTGAATTACTGAAATATTTAAAAAATAAAATCACCAGTGATTCACTGATGTAACTGATTTCCAAATTTAAAAATGAATGTGCATGTAAAAATGCACACAGATATTATCTATATTTGTAAAATTTCTCTGGTGACTTGAATTTTTCAGATTTATGTATTTCTTTTTGGGATGGTTTAATTTACCAGTAATTTATGAAGTACCTTGACATGCCACTAGCTCTAAAGGATGTAAAAAGTTATAATTTAAAAAGATTTCCCATGTCAAATAGTTTGTAATACTATGGGGATATTACACAGTACTTAATACAATTAATTGATATATTATTTAATATATTAAAAAGTACTTAATAAAATCAAGTACTCTGAGACTAAAAAAAGTCTCATAGGTATTAATATGCTACTATGCATTGAGAATTTCAAGGGAGACATATTACAGTGGTTCCCAACCTATTTTATCATGGAATTCAGCTCTTTCTTCTCCAGGAGCATCTTATGTGACCAGAGTTCGTTCGAACACAGTTCAGAAAATGGAGATTCAGTCTATTGGCCAGATCTTCAAAGAGAAGTTAGATCCTAAAAGTGAATAATTTTTAAGTGTATTTTATTGATTATGCTATTGCAGTCATTCCACTTTTTTTCTAAAATTCATTCAATAATTAATTTAAGCATTAGTGTTTTATCTAGGCATTCTGAAGCCTAGTCTAATCTTTCTTGGATAGGCTGATATTTTGTCTTGTGATCGTAGATTTGACTTTTGTATATGATTCTATTCACATCTTAACCAATAATATTAATTCAGTACCACTCCTGATGTATTATGAAAAAAATAAATGTATGTTAATAAACATAGTAGTGTTTATGCTTATGATGAGAATAATGATAACTAGCATGATGAGCAGGAGGGGGAAGTTATCATTCATGTAGTTCACAAATACTGAAGTTGGAATTTTATATAATATATTTTTAATCCTCCAAATCACTACCTGCTTAGCATAAGTATATTTTCCCAACTTACATATACAAACACCAAGCACCGATATGCTTAATTAACTGCTCAAAGTTACATAGACAGTAACAAGATTTCATTTATATTTTATGGCTAATTCTACAATTTGTATTTTTAGCTGCTATTTAGTCATTATCTGTGGGGGGGCTCCACTCACAGGGCCACCCTGGATGAGAATAAGTCTACCAAGACTTGATCTGCTTGGGGAGGAAAGGTGGCCGATTTCTCAAAGGAGAAGGGCCAGGAGTCTGTTCTTTAGTGGGCTTTTATGGGGTTTATTTGCATACGAATACAGGGTGTATATGGAAAGCTCATCAATCAGTGTCAGGCAGTAATAGTTAAACAATAGATAACATTCAAAGAACTCTGAGGGCTTATTCTGAGTCAGGGTCAGATAGTTAAAGGGCCATAAAACTTTGGGGAACAAATTTGCTTTAAGCTGGAACACTTATCATTTAAATTGAGAGTATTAGCAAAGTAGGTTTTATAGGATTTTATGCATTCTTTCTTAGGCCTGATCACCCTAGGGAACCCGCCCATTCCAGAACAGGGTTGCACCCACCTCCAGTATTGTTTCAGGCTTAAGGCATTATTTCAGGCTTAAATCCTTATTTCAGGCTTAAGTCAGGCATGGGAAGTAAGGCAACCAAGAGATTAGGAGACTTCTTGCAGACATAATGAGGAGTCAGGCTATGTCAAAGCAGACGGGCGAGGGTCCCTCACTCTCTTTCTCCATAGTCCCCCAAGTTCTTCCCTGAGGGCTCCCTCATGACCATGCCTATCTTCAGTTGTCCCTTCCTTGGAGACTTTTACCTGTCATTGGCTAACTGGTCATGCACTGGGGCCAGGCAGGGTGAAGTAAAGTGGACAAAGGCAGTGCTGTTGCCTGGGAGATAAGCTTTGTCTCCTTAGTGGCTTAGGGTCTCAAGGTCTTTTTACTCTGTCTTAGCCATGGGGGGTTACAGCTTCTGAAACCAGGCAGGGCAGTTTCCAACAATTATTCATATATTCTTATATACATCTATATATATGGTCTTGAGTTACTTAGAATAAAGGAATTATACAAAATTGGATTATTAAATAATTTGAGAATCTCATTAATAAAATGGTAGACTAAATCTAAGTAAATTTAAATGACTGAATTGTTCATATTATGATTTATATCTCCAGTTCAACCACTCACATGTTTCCCTGTCACCCCTGTTCCACAACGTAAGCTACTTTATAATGACTCACCTTAGGAATTTTGCACGTTTCACATGTTATATAAAAGCCGACCCCCAGGATGTTACAGAGTTCTGTAAAAACTGTGGCAGAGGGTGATTTTGTTAGAAATAGGAGAGGGAAAGGAACTTTCCCTGGCCTGCTGAGGAAAATGGAAAAAAAAACAGTGTCTGAGAAATTAGGCATTTGGAAGTCAGGTACATTAGTTATATGGTTTATCTCAGGTGCTTGAACCTCAGCAAATACCCCTTTACCTAATAGAAGTGAAGGGAACACACTGCCACAGGATGTCAAGGGACCACTGCAGTAAGATGTTGGAGGGAGCAATGGGGGGAATATGCATTTTGGCAATAATTTTCAAACTATGGATCATGAAATTTTAGGAGGACACATTCATTTCATATGTAAGGTATATGCAGAATTTTTATTATATTAGAAAAAGTTAAGTAAATTAAGAGTCAAATGACTCTAGTAAGATAAATATTTCAAATACAATTTTATTTCACTTTGATTTGTAATACAATGGTTCACTTTTACTAGATATTTCTTTACATTATTTTCTACTAGAACTCTTTTAATTAGTGTTAGATTATTAAATTCTACTTTTATATTATCTAGAATAAATTATTTGGAATAAACACTTATAATTAAATATTTCATCCCCTCAACATTCTTTAGGTAACATGAGAAAGTAAAACTATTTTGATTACAGAAATTTAGTCAGTTCATAAAATGTTTGTATCATATTAAAATTAGTAAACTAACCTAAACTATTCAAATCACAAAACTTAAAAATATGGTTATAAGTGTATTTGGGAATGTATGTTTTCCCCCTTCCCAAAATGCTATCATTTTGGGAAATAATTATTTTTTCTTGTGCTATATATTCTTAACCTTTATATGATCCCCAGAGCATGTAGTAATATTTCTCTAGAATGTTATCATTGATATTAATCACAAAACTGAGAAAAAAGATAATTTTACATCTTTAGAAAATGCCACAAAATGTCCATGTTTAAATAAAATTAGTATAAAGAAAAAATCATTGCTTGTTATCTCCCATTTGCCTTATATACTGGCAAAAATTGTAAAAGTCAAGGAAAAGTAGCTAACATGCTTTTATTTTTTAAATTTTAATAAGTATAGACAATTGTATATTATAATAATTTATATTTTAAAATATCACCAGAAGCTATAAATATCAATGTTATGCTATGTTAATGTGACAGGCCTCTCATAAGTATCAGTTTATTAGTTAACTTATTGATCAATAGATACTTCAACTTATCATTTATTCATTATCTGTCATTTATTATAATTTTATTACTTATATGTGCTGGGTACAATGTCCTTTAATTTTAATTATATGTACAATGGTAAGTGTAATTTCTACAAATTGTCTAATTTCTACCACTATTTTTTATAGTAAAGGCACTATAGAAATACAAAAGAAACATATTTCTAGGGTGATCCTTATGCATTGGAAATAAATGGGGGAGGTGTATTAGCACCATATATTTGAGATGAAGAAAAGCTTTATGTTCAGTTAAAAAATATCCTCTAATGAAGGGTGAGACCAAAAGACAGCTGCAACACACTTGGTCGACATCCAAAAGCATAAAGGAAGAAATTACATGTTGGACTCTGGAGTCAGATAATAACAACTCAAACTTCAACTGTATTATTTATTTGTTCTGTGATTTTTTTAAGTGTTAAACATTTTCTGGGCCCAAGATTTCTCATCTGTAACATAAGAATTTTCTTTATAAGGCTGAGATGAAATTGAAATAAGTTAATATAATTAAAATGCTTAGAAGAGTAGCTAGTCAATAGTAAAACTATTTTGCTATTAAAATCCAAAGATTATTACTCTCTTCCTATAATTTATCTTAATCTTGGTCCCTTCTCCCTCCTATCCTCCCCCCTTTCCTTCCTTCACTTTCTCTCAATCTTTCTCTTCATCTTTATCTGTGATGACATTTTACAGTTTGCCTTTTAAACTTCTTATAAACTTTACATTTAAAAAAAATTCTTGCCAACAAATAATTTAAAATACTTTTTAGTAAATGAATACTGTATTTGCTATAGATTAACTTAATTTATTCAATCCATCCTCATCCTCTTTATTGTTGATGTAAGCTTTTTCCTCTTAATTTTTAGTTACTTTCAATAATGCTGTAAAAAGTGTGCCTGTATATACATCATCAATCATTTCTGTAGCATAATTCTGATGTGGAATTACCATTTCAAAAGCTGCACATGGTTTTGAGGTTTTCAAGGTAACATAGAATCAAACTGTCTTCCTTATTGATTTGTATACCTGCTGATACAAGTGTCCTATTCACACTCAAATATTGTGGCATTGGTGAGACACTGCATATACAATCAGACAATGGCCAGGAAATATATAAAAATAGAATTCTGACCCACAGTTCTTAGGAACTATCCCAGGCAGCCAACCTATCTGTAAGTCAGACATGAAGGAATTCAGATATCTATGCCTGAAAAACAGTCGAAGAAGCTAAACAACAACTTTGGCCCCTAATAGCTAGGACTTGATTAATATGGCTGAGAGCTTCCCTAATGTTTGCCCCTGCTTCCAAACTTAGAATCAACTAGAGATAGCCAAATATTCACTCTAACCAGTGAGACAGGAAGCTCCACTTGTAGTTAGCCTGCCTACTTTTCCAAGACAACAGTCTCCGACGGGGAATATGTGATGTCTTCCCTTTTTGTCCACTATGAAGCTTTCCCATTTCTCTGACTGCCTTTGAGAATGCCAAATTCCAGTGATAGTAGCTGACTCCCTTCCCTCCCCTCCCCTCCCCTCCTCTTTCTTTTCTTTTATTTCACTGGATTCCAAATTATACCTAGCAGCCAGATTAAAGAAGCATTAACTGAAATAAACTTCCCTGAGTGTATAGGTAGTAGAGAGAAGACAAAACAAAAAACTCCACAATTCTATTCCAGGTATAGACCAAAGAGCCTACTTGATTGAAATTTTATCAGGTTGTTCCGTCCATAACAAAGACCATTTGGCTAGGGAAATAAAAAAAGCTGTAGTACATATAAAGCCACATATTTGAGTGTCTTTCTATTGTCTAACAGTTCTACCCTATGATGTTTTCCTGTAGACTTAAGGGTTTCTCTAAATTACATTTTTATTAACTAGTTTCACAGGTATTTCTGTGATTATGAAAGTAATATATTTTCTTTGTAAGTTGCTCATAGTACTAGAAAGCATACAATAAATCACTTGTGATTCTATCATTCAGAGATCACAACCAGTGATATTTTGGCATATAGCCTTTCTGTCTATTTCTATGTACACTCACAGATATATGAATATTACAAAAAAGTAAATCACACTGTAATAACACTATTTTCACTTGATCATCTTTGTACATTAAAACCATCATCTTCATGAATGGTTTATTAGAATTCTATTTTATGGAAATGACCCAACATCATTAACTTGTACCCATCACGTGACAGTAGCTGACTTTCTGCTTAAAGCAAGCTCAGACTACTGTACATAGACTTTGCTGTTGTCATTTGGGTGATCTTTGTTTATGTCCACACTGGGTATAATTACTTTCACTTTTACTCTTTAAACAAAAAGTAATAATATTTCTTTGATTAAGTTGACTTTTTTCTTTAAGAGTGAATGAGTATTTTCTCATGACATTATATTCTTTTCTATTATATACTTTTCTTATTGATTTATATTTCCATTGTGCTAAATTGCTACTATATTATCATTTTCACCTATATTTGGCAACTATTTTTTCACTGTTGCAAAGGAGAGCTATTATATTTTGCTTATCTATCTTTAATATGTATTATATTTTTAGTAATATTTTGGGGATTCTGGGCAGAAAATTCACTTGCAGATAGTTATATTTATCATCTCCTTTAGGGTACATTAATTTCTTATTTTTATTCTTGTAAAATTATTGTCTAGGTTTCCAGAAAAATATATTTAAATGTTGTCTTAGCAGCATTCTTATCTTGTCCCTAATTAACAGAAACACCTTTAGAAAAATATCAGTATCCTTGGTGATAGTTATCTATAGTTGCTTTGAGATAAATGCTGATAAAGCACCTCTCTATTTCTAGATTAGGAGTTATTATAACAATTGTATGTTTATATAATTACCTGATATATGGTGACAGAAGATGGTTTGACTTTGGGTGGTGGGCATACATGTGCAGTATACTAATCATGTATCATAGAAATGTATGCATGAAACATATATGATTCTATTAATCAATGTTACCCAATAAATTAATAAAAAGTTTTTAAAAGAATTATATGTTTATAAACTGTTTTGGTATCTCTAAACACAACTAATTTATCTTTTGACCTACTGGAGTGGTAAAGTATAATAACAGATTTCTTAATTTAAACATGCTTTGGTTCATTAAATAAACCATATTTGGTCATTATTTGATTAAAATGGTGCTAAATAAAAGTGTAGAATCTTGGAAATTTTACTATTTGTAAAATGGCCATACTTTATTTTCTTCTAAAATTAAAAAATGTGACATATGAGTATTAAGTGTTCCATACTTTCACTAATTGTCTTCTGAACCTAGTGTCTATTTATCATTTCAACAGGACTTAGAGAATTTCAAGGAAGTGTGGCAAAACAGACAAAATTTCACAGAAGTTATGAGATTAGTACTGGCTGTTCAGTCATGTGATGGATATTCACAGACAGAAGGAGGAGGAGATGACACAAAACCCTAAAGAATAATTTAGAGATAGAAAATAAGAAAGAGTAAAAGCAAACACAAAACTGTGTATTATGTGTTCCATTAGAAACAATTAGACCTTTAGAAGAGGTCTGTCTAAGCTAAGAAAAAAAGAACGAGAGATACAATAGGAGGAATAGATTAGTATCATACTGAGTAGGGTGTTATATACTGAGGAGCCTTACTTTTATTTAATAAGTGGCTGCTGAGTCAGGCATTGGCATACAAAATAACATTGGAGGAATATAACTCTGGTGGTTGAATACGGGCTGAATTATAGAAAGTCATCTAGAGGAAGGATGACAAGGAAGAAAGTCACTGCAATGCTGAGTGCTTATTTCATCCTCGCTGTGTATGAAAAATCACATTCAAAATGTCCCGGCTGGCATAGCTCAGTGGATTGAGCGCGGGCTGCGAAACAAAGCATCGCAGGTTCGATTCCCAGTCAGGGCACATGCCTGGGTTGCAGGCCACGACTCCCAGCAACCACACATTGATGTTTCTCTCTTTCTCCCTCCCTTCCCTCTCTAAAAATAAAAATAAATAAAATCTTTTAAAAAATGATCTAGCTCTCCAATAATATAGTTGTTTATAATTGTAATTTGTGCATTTTTGTCCAGTGGTTTCCTAATTTTACCCTTCAGTTATCTAAAAATTCTTTTTAGGTGTCAATTGGCCTTTCAGTTTATCCACATAAACAGATGTTCTTAACAAAAACCTTTAATTTTTTACTGGAGTATACGATGCTACAAAACATAACTTGTTGAGAGGAAATATTTGTTGCAGGTGTATTGTATTTAAAGACATATTTCAAGTGATAATACAGCCAGAAATCTTTCATGTTATGGTCATATTTTACAACCATGATTCTTTGGACAATGCTATTTCATACAAATATCTGAAAAGAGGAAAGTCAGGCATGATTTTAGCTACCATTCCCTAATGCTTCTAATACACCATTTTTGTTAGCATAGTGTGAAGCCATTCCTCAGAGAATAGGCTTAAGGGAAATTGTCTTGTCAAATGTCAGAGGCATTTCTTTGTGACTTTTCTCCTATCAGAGATACTTTCTTATTTTGAGAATAAAGTTTATTAAAATTAAAACTTCCTATAGAGAGCTTGTAATGAACCTATAGGAAGTACAGATTAATCTCTCCCTTATGCTTAAGAATAAGTAATCAAAACAGAAGAGAACAGTTACGACATACTCAAGGAAAGGATGTGTGAGCCGTGCATTTTATATCAAGTCAATTAATGTTTACATTATGAAAGCTACAACCAAAGTCTTGAATATGTAAGACCTCATGGGATGTTGATTGCATGAGCTCTTCTTTAGAGAACACCTAGATGATAAACTTCAGCCAAACGAAAAGCCACTGAAGGAAATCTCAGCAAAAGGCCCAAACATATTTTACTGCAAATATAACAGAAAACAAAGGGGCACATAGGGGTAACTGAGTATAGTGCGGGTGCTATAAACCCAGTAAATATGAAAACAGTGTAATGAATGACAGTGGGGCTGGGGTGTGGAGCTGGGGGAAGAAGGTGGTCAGAAGGATAATCTTGCTGATTGCCTCACATTTGAAAGCTCACAAATCTAGTTATGGAGATATAAGCACATTAGCAATACAAAGGGAAATATAAACAATATTATGATTAAATAGGATGTGTAGAAGGGAGAAGGGAAGGAAAAGGAAAATTAATTCAATTAGTATTTGTACAATAGGTAAGGAATAGATACTGTTTAATAGCAAAGGACTCAGTACATCAGAGCAACCACTAAAAAACACAAAGTTTCTTGTAAACATGAAAATTTGTGCAAAACAAAACTTTAAGAAAACATAACATAAATTAACAAAATTAAGATAGGGCACTGGGCCCTATCTATTCATCTTTCTAGCTTTTGGTGTACTCACTCAGTGTAAGAACCTCCCCCTGCAACATTGTGACCAATGGGGAGACTCTCTGGAGCTCCTTGACTATCTAGGGTAACAGCAAGATTTACTGGAACAAAAAATAAGGACTGTTCCCAGGTGCCTGGTGTCTCATCCATGAACAGATGGCTTAGCTCCAGCTTGTTAAGGAATAAGTCCAGTCTTTGGGGGTGCAAGCCTGCACTTGGCCTCACCAAGCCCAGGAGGAACAGGACCCAGAGATCCAGAACGTCTTTGTGTCTTACTTTCCCATCTGCATGTCCGCTGCCAAGGTCTGACGGCGCCCCAGCCTGGTGCTGCACTTGGGTTCCCAGCTGTGCTCCGTCCAACACTGGGCTGCCACACCCACGCCTGTACTTGGAGCGGTGCTTGGACCCATACAGTTGCTATGGAGAGTGACATACTATTGTGTGGGCTAAGGAAAGAAGGAATGCCTGTGACCCAGACAAGCTTTTGGTAAGCTTTGATTATATTGTCCTGGGCTTAGGGGAGAGCAGGCTTTCTTTGAAATTAAACAATCACTTTCCTAATCCTTCCCTGGTTTGTGCTGGGTCCTCGCCCTGTCCAATCTGGTCTTTTCCTCAGGTTTTCCAGGCTAGACGCAGCCACTTCATGTTGTCACTTTGGCTCCTACCATGTGTATCTCAATTTTACCTCATCCTCTGGTTTCTATTGTGCATGGGCTTACTTCTCCCTGTATCATCTTGGCTTCTACTGTGCATGAATTTAGCAAAGAAATTTCCTCTATATTGTTTATTCCTCCCACCCCTCCCCTCCTCCAGTCTGGATGAGTAAACTGGTAAATCCCCAGGGGAAACTGGAAAGCCACTCCTTCATCCCTCCGTGGGGACAGAGGTATGTTAATTCTCTTGGTGGGGATTGGGCTACCACCTGGGGTGTCTGAAGCTGTAACTTCTAGACTTAATCAGTCCCAGCCAGTCTAGCTCCCCTTTCTTTTCTTACCAGCCTTCTCCAACATTATGACAGCAGACTCTTCAGCTCATTAAGGACTGGATAGCTCCTTGGAATGTCTTCTAAAGTATATTCATATTGAAGGAAATTTAGAAAATAGAGGCATTTAATAATATAAAATCACTCACAACCACTTTAGCTAGTTATAAATACTATTAATTATTTATTTATATTTAAGATTTTTATTTATTTATTTTTAGAGAGAGTGGAAGAGAGGGGGAAAGAAAAGGAAAGAAACACCAATGTGTGGTTTCCTCCCACACACCCCCAAGCGGGTACCTGGCCTGCAATTGAGGCATATGCCCTGACTGGGTATTCAACCAGTGACTCCTCAGCTCGCTGGCCTGCTCTCAGTCCACTGAGCCATGCCAGCCAGGGCAATACTGTTAATTTTTAAAGAATCATTATTTGTGGTATTTTTCTTTTTTAGGTTATTATTTAATATGTATATAACATGTATAAAACATACACATTGCATGTGTTTTTTTAGAAAATTAGATAATATTATACATACAGTTCTGTATTTTGCTTTTCTAATAAAATGGTAAAATGGACATTTTCGACTGATATCTAAAATTAATAATGTATAAATGTACCATACCACCCTACTGTGATACATTTAGTTAAGTTGCAGTTTTTACTTTTATAAATATTGCTGGAATAAAAAGAACCCTATATTAATCTGTATCTTTCAATTACATCTTTAGTATATATCCAGGTGCATAAAGCCCTGGCCAGATGGCTCAGTTGGTTAGAGTGTCTTCCTGATACACCAAGGTTGTGGGTTTGGTCCTTGGTCATGGCACATACAAGAATCAGCAAGGGAATGTACGAATAAGTGGAACAACAAATTGATATTTCTCTCTCTTTTGATCTCTTCATTTTTCTCTTTCTCTCTAAAAAAAAGTGCACAGAGATTTTCAGGTCATCATTTTCAATGAAATGATTTTTCCAATTTCTAATATATATATATCTACAAGCTTATCTGCCAGGTTTTACATTAAGTTTAAACACTTAAGAAAAGATAGTTTAGCCTTTTCTGGTGTGGCTCAGTGGATTGAGTGCTGGCCTGTGAACCAAAGGGTTGCTGGTTCGATTCTCTATCAGGGCACGGGCCTGGCTTATGGGCCAGGTCCCCCGTTGGGGGCACATAACAGGCAACCACACATTGGTGTTTCTCTCCCTCTCTTTGTCTCTTCCATCTCCTCTCTCTAAAAATAAATAAATAAAATCTTAAAGAAAAGATAATCCATTTTGAAAATTTAAAATCTATTTTACTTGTGTTAATTGCCTTGTTTCTTTACTAGTGAGAGTGAATATTTCCTGTAGTGTTTGTTATACTCAATTCTAGTTATCATAGTTAATTCTATAAAGTTCTTGCAAACACTGAACTAGTGGATACTGAACCATTGGCCCCGGGGAAATACGGAATTAAGTTTCTACAAGCTGGTGGTCAAATCATTTTCATCATCCGATCATTGCATAATCTTTTTAATAGAAGTTTTTGTTTAAAGACATCTTTTAAAATATACTTGGAGGATTCATTGATATTGAAATCAAATGGCCAACAGCACTATAACTGATTGTTTCCTGAATGAAGCTTATTTATCACACATATTTTCTCTGTGAGACACGTAAGTCTTGCACATAGGAACGCTAGACAGTAGTTCAGCCTTTGGAGGCTATGTCATGTTTAGGGGCCATTTTCTATTTTTTAAATCCTACCTGAGGACTTTTTTTTTTCATTGTCCTTGAGAATGAGAAGGAGGGGACAAGGGGGAGGGATTAAAAGAGAGAGAGAGAGAGAGATTGAGAGAGAGAGAGTGATGCAAGAGACAAACATTGATCAGTCCCCTTCTCAAACGTTCCCCCACTGGGATCAAACCCGAATGTGAAAAATGTGGCACTAAACTGACAACAAAAAGGACACTTGTCTACAGCGTGACAGCTGCCCACAAGAAGGCAGAGCTTCACTTGGTTTGACCGCAGCAGTAAACGTGCATAGGGTGACTTCAAACTTTTGCTGCTCTTTGTATGTCCAGGAGTTACTGCAAAAGTGCCACAAAGTTTGCTTTAGGGTTACAAACAAATTTTAAGAAGTAGGTGAGCTCACAAATATGGAATTGATACGCAATAAGGTTTATCTTTTTCACAATATTTTTCTTATTTTTTAAATTAATTATTTATGGATCTGATCGTGTTAAATTAGGATGTTATTCATTTATAGAAGCTCATTGCCTGTTAAGAAAGCTAACCTTTTGTTATGTATATTTTTTAATTTATTTCCTCCCTAATGTTTTATTTGCTTTTATACTTCTCACAGCATTTCTTGGTGCCCAGTCATTATAACTTTCATGGACTACTGCTTTATTCTTTCATCATTTTTTAAATCATTGCTGTGCTCTAAAAGGACCTACCCAACCTGAGAGAAAATAAATTGATCTTCACATCATCTTCTAATTAGTATGGTTTCTTGTTTTTGTTCAATTTCATGATTGACACGGACTTTGTCATTGTAAGGCATGATATGAAAATCTAGAATTTTGCTCGTTGTTAAATAATTTAACCTGTTTTGTTTCCATGCCTTTTATTATCACTTTTGCCATGTGGATTTTTGAAGCTGCGGTATCTTCAGTGCATTAATTTCATTTTGCTGCTATAGGAAATTACCACACCTTAGTGAATTATTAACACACATTTATTATCTTACAGTTCTGTAAATCAGAAGTCTAGCATAGGTCTTATTGGGCTAATATGACAGTATCTTCAAGGCTATGTTCATTTCTGGATTCTTTAGGGAATAATCTTTCTTTGCCTTTTCCAGCTTCTAGAGCTGGGGTATCAAACTCATTTTCACTGGGGACCATATCAGCCTCGTGGTTGCCTTCAAAGGGCTGAATATATTTTTAGGGCTGTATAAATGTAACTATTCCTTAACTAGGAGCAAGGAGACCCCAGTGAAAATGAGTTTGACATTCCTGTTCTAGAACATGGTCAAATTCAAGGTCCCTCTCTTCCATCTTCAGAACCAATGGCAGTGAGTCAAGTCCTCCTGTGCTGCATTAATCAGACCCTTCTATCACTGCCTCTTTTTCCACAGCTAAGGAAAGTTCTCTGCTTCTAAGGACTCGTAATTAGATTGCACCCATCTGTTGAATCCAGTTATAAAAGAGGTGTTTTAATAATCCCCTCTTAACTTCAACAAAAACAAGTCACAAGGATTCTTCTGAGTAATTAAAATAGCCATTTAGTTTTTTAGTTTTTTAAGTAAATGGATTTAAAATGAAAAGCTGATCTAGCTAAAATACAATAATATTTATTAAATTATTAGAATTGGTAAATCCAGTACTTTTCCAGTCAACTGAGATTAAGCAGTCATTTAGAGATTTCCTAGGATTTAAAAAAAATTAACTACATTTTTAGATTTTGATCAAAATGTTAAAGATACCATAACAATATCTGTTCTAAGTGGGTTAGTGTTTGTGTTTAATGGATATATAAAAAATAAGTTTTTTCTACTGTTACTCTGGTGAAGAAATAGGGTCACATATAATACAAGACATTAGATCTAGGTGAATTTTTAATTTTAATGATCAGCTCAGCTGGAGATTTATTGAAAATAATATTCTTAAAACTCCAGGGCCTCTAAAGAATGTCTCTCTACTGGTAATTGATTGTAATTATCAGAGTTTTCAGTGCTGTAGAAGGTGACAAGCTCTAAGAGAAAATAAAAAAAAATGTTGAATGAAAATTCATAAAGGGAGGATTTTAGGCTGAGAAATTTTAACCTTGTACCAATTCTCTTTGTGTCTGTTTTTATTTGGTAGGCTATATAATTCTTGACAAAGTAGACAGAAGATGCTATTACAGAATTAGTAGTATTTTACACTAATAAAGTACACTTCAAAATGTTCACGTCAAATGTAAGAGACACGTAGGGAGAAAATAAAACAAACTTAACCACATATATACAAGATTATGTGTGTGAAGTTTTTCATCCAATTTGAATGAAGTTACTAAACATGAGACAGAATATGCCTGTTTCATTTTTCAGATTGCAAGTCGAGCAATTTCCTTGATGTTTCTTTCTCTTTTCTATCTTCTTCTACATCTATTCACCACTGGTAAATTGCTATAGACTTTGCAAATTGAACTAGATTTATTTTCTTTGGTGTTTCTTGTTTGTGTTATCTTTCTGACTAATTTCTTTTCTCCTCGCATGATGACACACATTTATTTTGAAGTCATAATACGTATACCTTATTCTTGTACTGCATATATAAAGAAAAAGCAGATGTGTGTAGTTTATGCTTATTATTTGGTTCTGATTAAGCTAGTCCTAAGCAAAATTTATTTTGTTTTTATTAAAAAGATGTCTGCGATTTTTGGACCTGTGTCTATAAGTTATTTAATCATTTAATTCACCAGAATACAAAATAGTGTGTTCCTTAAAGGTTTCTCCTTAATGTTACCTAGGAAATGCATCATATAAAAGATTAGAAAGGATCCATTAAATAAAACCTTAGTAGAGCTTTATGTTGTTAATTAGAATTGGACTAGCTCCATCATGATTATTTAAAAAGTGTAAACTTGCTCAAGGGAGATGTTATGTTTAGAACAAGGGTGCAAAATGTGGAATATTTTAATTTTGTTTGAGTTTCCATTATGTTCTTGTTCAGAACACACAGCCTTCTTGGGCATAGTGGAATAACCAAAAAACTAAGGTCTCCCAAGTGGGTGTGTGACAACATGTTCTATCAGCAGCTATCTCTTGTTCTTTTTTTTTTTTTTAAGTTATTGATTTTAGAGAGAGAGAGAGAAACACGGATTTGTTGTTCCACTGTTTATTCATTCATTGGTGGCTTCCTGTATGTACCCTGATCAGGGATCGAATTGGCAACCTAGGCTTATCAGGACATTCTCTAACCAAGGGCCCCCAACCTCCGACTGCTGACTGCTACCGGTCCAAGCCTATTAGGAATCGGGCCACACAGCAGGAAGTGATCTTGAATGTAATGCACTAGAATCATCCTGAAACCATCCCCGAAACCCCAAACCTGTCCATAAAAAAAAAAACGTCTTCCATAAAACCAGTCCCTGGTGCCAAAAATGTTGGGGGCCATTGCTCTACCCAATCAGTGATAGGGCACTCAGTGCGCTAACCTATGGTGTAGTGGGGGAGCCATGGTAGCAGGTAAGTGTGCAGAGTTAGGTGATCTTTCTAAAATAACTGTTGAAATTAGAGTCCTAACTAGCTCCATGCAGGTTTGTTGGAAACAATTGCTCTCTCTTTAGCTCTGAGATCAACAATCCATGCACAATCATTAACAAAATTCTAATTACCCTTCCTTCTCAGAATCTCTACTATCCTTCCTGCCAGAAATCTCCCCATCTCCCAGCTGTGGAGAGTTTGGTAATGGGAATTAATGAAATTGTGTGAGGTATTTGGCAGTTTTCAATCTCAGTGTTTTAAAAAATGTGTCCTAACATTTAGCAACTGTTCTATCATCAGAACACTATTAATATTAGTAGTAATAATGATATAAAAGCTGGCATTGCTAGAGCAGTTGTGGCTTACAAAAAAATTTCACAATTGCCCTGTGAAACTATAAAACTCAATATTTATTAACATTTATTTTTAAAAGTTTCAATTAATTTTATTTAAATGAAAACCTTATATGAATGAAATAGAGTTAGTTTAAGCAAGCTACAACAAACATCAATGTAAGAAACAAAATAAAAACCAGAACTCAATTCTGGTTGCTTCTAACCTTTTCTCCTTATGACCAGCTGTTCCTTATTTACATAGTTGCAGTTATATGAGGTACATATTTTTATTTTGCCTTTTAATCTATCATTATATAAAAATCCTCAAATCTGGAAAAGACCTTTTATAAGACAAGAAGAGAGCCATGATTGTTAAGCATATTTTAACAAATCTTGACTAATCAACACTTAAGGAATTGTAAACTAATATATGATTTAGAATATTTCTTGCCTATCAACTTTTAAAAACAATTTATAATGATAATTCCTAACTGAACAAAATCCAGAAAAACAAGCTTTCTCACACACTCAAAAAGAGAAGGTACATAAATGGTTACAACAGTTTGGGAAAGCACCATGGAAATACGTTACAAGACTGTAAACACATTCATATTGTTCTGCCCAATAATTCTACTCCCGGGAAATAATCTCAAGGAAACAATAAGAAAAAAAAATAATAGAGGCAAAATCCATGCATTTCAAAATCTTTTTGAAGCATAAAAATTAGAAAATAGTGTAAGTGCTGAATAATATAAATATGCTAAGCAACTTGTGGTTTGTTGCCTCAATTCAATGGTATGCATTGATTTAAAATGTTTGCCAACAGTATTTTTTTTGAATCATGGCTCTATGCTTTTCTGGCATAGGTTCTTTTCCATGTTTTTTGGGGTTGTGCTAACAATTTTTTAAAATTTATCTTTTATTGGATGTTTTCCGTTTCCATTTATGCCCTTACACTCCTTTCCCCAGAAATCACCACACTGTTGTTTACGTCCATGAGTCCTTTCTCTTTTTTGCTTGATTTCTCTGCCCCTAACTCCCACCCGCACACGCAGAGATGTCAGTCTGCTCTCCATCTCTGAGTCTCTCTCCGTTTCGCTTGTTTGTTCCGTTTGTTCATTAGATTCCACATGTGAGTGAAATCTTATGATACAAAATTTGTCTTTCTCCGACTTCATCCTTGGAAAGACTTCCTCGTACTGTTAATGAAAGTTTAGGGGTTTAACGAGGAAAATTCAACCTGTGTCTTTCTGAACTAATCTATTGAGTCAGGGAAGGATGGGATCAGAATCCCAGGGTCTGAGGACAGATCAGTACTTCTACACTCACCGTGAAGCTGCTGTGTGATGGGGACAGAGTGTCGCAGATGTTGGGGATACAAGCCACTATAGGTTGAAGGTAACTGGTGTGCTATAGGAGTGCAATTGTCATGTAGCTGATGGTAAAAAAAGAAAAAAGGAAGACAAATTCAATAGCATTTATTAAACTTTTAAAATGAATTCCTTTTTATCTAATCAGCAACCTAGCAATACTGGTACCTTTATCAATATTTTACAAATGGGAATACTGAAGCTTATTGAGTAGAATTAATTAATTTGCTGAAGGTTAGAGGCATTGGCACATTAAACCACCTTCAAACTGTAAATCCTATACTTATTCTGTGGATCACGTTACTTCATCCCTTTTAGCAACAAGTAGTCATAGGATGATTTCCCTTTAACAAACTTCTTAAATAAGTAATATGTGTTTTATTTTTACATTATAGCATTCAGGGGTGTCCAACCTTTTCGCATCTCTGGGCCACAGTGGAAGAAGAAGAGTCGTCTTGGGCCACACATTAAATGCACAAACACTAACAAAAACTGATGAGGAAAAAAAAAAGGTTTTAAGTCAACTTAAAGTTTTGTGCTGGCCGCATTAATAGCCATCCTGGGCCATATGCAGCCCTCGAGCTGTGGGTTGGATGCCCCTGATTTTAACAATGTGGGAAGAAATATAAAATATACAATTTAAAATAAAATTGTAAGGTTTTTGTGACAATAATAGATAGTGGAGATGGTGTTACAGTCCCTGGAGAGACTGAGGAATATGAATATGGGGACTTTCTATAATGAAATCAGCTGTGCCGTAGCCATAGGCCCTTGGCTGTGTGGAATGGCATGTCCTGTGCAAGTGAGTAGCATGAGCATGGCTGGAAATTGTTTTCCTCTCCTGGAAGAGGAGCAATCAACAGGAGAGCACAGACATGAAGATGGAGACCTGAAGACATAATTAATGAACATTCTAGAAAATCTCTCGAGCATTCTTACCAAAAATATATTTTTCTGTCAAAAATATATTTATAAGATTGATCTAGACAAACTAATATTTTAAATGTCATATATAGAATAACTGTAAAATCAGAGAAAGAGAAATACCACATGATTTCACTCATATGTGGAATCTAATGAACAAACTGAACTAAGAAGTAAAACAGAGACAGACTCATAGATGGAGAACAGGCTGGCAGCTAGAGGGGAGGGGAGAGGCTGGAGGGACTGAGCAAAAAGGAAAAGGGACTCATGGACATGGACAACAGTGTGGTGTTGCAGGGTGTGGGGGTGCAGAGGAGTATAGGAGAACTAAATGGCAATGGAAAAAGTAAAATAAAAATGAATAAACAGCCTGAGTTGGTGTGGTTCAGTGCATTGAGTGCTGGCCTGCAAACCAAAGGGTTGCTGGTTCGATTCCCAGTCAGGGCATGTGCCTGGGTTACAGGTCAGGTCCCCAGTGGGGGCCACATGAGAGGCAACCACACATTGATATTTCTCTCCCTCTCTTTCTCCCTCCCTTCCCACTTCTAAAAAAATAAAAATATAAAATCTTTAAAAAATAAATAAACAAATTTAAATTCCAAGAATTTTAAAAAGTTACATGGAGCTAGTCCAAATACAAGTCACGATGCATGTGTATATTTCAATGTATTACACATATGTAAAGTGCCTGAATTTTATATTATCCATTAAAAGCCATTAAGTTCATTATACAAATACATGCTTTTTAAAAATAACATATTTTATTAGATATAACACAAACTCCAGCTCTGTAGCCATGTCAAGGCTGTGATCTATTTTGCTGTAAAAATATCTGTGACTTTGGCAGTTAATTTATTTCATTATGTCTCTATTTCTTACAGGTAAATGGATAAAACTCTACTGGATCGTGTCTAAATATTTCTCTGGTTCTGAATGGCTATTGTTCAATAATTCTACCTAAACAAATAGTTCTTCCAGTGGAGTGTGCACACTTTATTCTGAAGTGTACTCATAAATAAGTGATAATTGATTTAGCAACTATTGAATTTCTACTCAGTGGGAGCATTAGGGAAGCAGTGGTCAACAAGAAATATGGACTCTATTTCTTTATTAATGCACCCTCTGAAGGGTAATAGGTGGTCAATTTGTTTTTATTTCAATGTCTATGTTTAACCCTAGGAAAATAAATTCTGCTTCCTACCCCTAGCATGAGTTTATGTATATACATGTAAAATTCCAGGATTTTTTTTTCATGGTACCTCTATGTTTTCATGTTTATTAAAAAGTTTAGTATGACCCAAACTTTTCATTTTCATGTTTGAAAAGCCTAGTGTTATCCAAATAAGAATTACAGTTTCTCTTCCAACATAATGCTAATCCTGCCATACCTTCCCCTTGCCCTGTGTCTGAGTCTTTGGCTTCTGGTCCCATCTCCCTGCCCACTGTATGCTGCCAGTGGATGGGGTGGCAGTTGGGAGGCAGTTCTTAGAGAAGGAGTCACTTCAGCTTAGTATCACAGAGAGAGAGGGCAGCATGGGAAATCATTTTTGGTTCATAAACTGGAAGGCCAGAATATAGATATTTTCTCTGCCCCATCATGATTTAAAGCACTTTTATTAATGGACAATATTTAGAGTTGGGAGATATTTAGTAATAAAATGTATTTTCATTTCTTTCATGAATTAAAAGACTGAGTGCCCTGGAGCCAGCGTATTAGTGCGACCCAATAACTTGAGCTGTGTTTAGCTAGAGGGGGTAGAGTAAGTCCCGGTGTTTAAATTCCCTGCCACTCACTAACAGATTATACCAAGTTCATTTTGCTTAAAAGATTTTTCTCTTTGGCGTTTGAGATTTGAATGTTAGCCTACAGGCATCAGAAACTGCAAGTTCCTTAATATGTATTTCAGTTAGGGTTCTTATTTATAAACATCAGAACCCAGTCTAACAAATTTGGCAATAGCAATTTGATAAAGGTAGGACACAGCTTACAGAAACTGTAGGAGGAGCAGAAAACCTGCCTCTGAAGCTGAGCCACAGAGAACACCAGGCAGATTGCAGCCATGTGCTGATGCCTGCAGCTGCCTGTACAGGCTCCACAGCACTGCTGTGTCAGGAGACCCACTGGTGTCCACTGGCTTCCAGCACCACGTGGAGGTCTCTATTTTTTTACAACACACCATCACCTTCTCCAGCAATACTGAATCTGCCAAACACCACTGTCTTGCAATGTGTGTGTGTGTGTGTGTGTGTGTGTGTGTGATTCTTTCAAGGTTTGTAAGTCACAAACCCATATTGTATCTTAAAACAAAGCTGGAGAGGCAAATTCTGTTTTCTACCTTTGTGTGGTGGGACTTACAGAATGGAAAATCAACAAAATATCTGCAGTGTGTTCAAAAGATACTTGGCATTGATGTGGGTGACTGTTTAAGTGGCTTGCCTAAAGCATTAAAACTTAAGGTGAGCTGCCGTAGAAAAGGTGAAATTTTAAAGCACTTCTCCTTTGCCTCAATCCATTATTTTATCCATGTTTTTAGCTCTATATTTATAGAAAGCTGTAATCCTAAGGCAAGAATCTGTTATGATAGAAATTCTAGGAACTGTAGGAAGACTTATTTTTTTAATTTTTTTAAATCTCCACTTAAAAACCAGAATTTATCAAAACGTGCATTCAATGCTTCCTGCACATAAACCTGGATATAACCAGAAGACATCTGATGTTGATAAAAGAACAAATTCCTGATGTGATACTATTAGGTCAGGGGAAACACATAAAGTTAACAAAAGAATGCAGTTGCCCTCTCCTCTATAGCATAAATATGCTAGGACTTATATTTCATAAGACCTCAAAATCTGTCCCATAAGTACTACTTAGCATTGATGGCTTGGTTTTTCCATTAGAAATTGAATTATTCTGATAAGTAATAACAACAATGTACTGTGTGTATATGTGTATTTTGGATGAGTGAATGCTCTTAATAGCAGGCTTTCAGACCATCAAAATAGTTACACAAAGCCGGGCTGAGATAGTTTCCACATCCTCAATCATATTACATTATTTTCACATTGTAATGACATACATAAAATGTCCTCTTTCTTTTGCCAACATAAGTAGAGGTATCAATTATCTGAAATGTAATTTAATTTCTTTGTGTGTCAGGCCAATAGAAAAGGAGAGATACATATGGGAAAAGAATAGCCATAATCAAGAAATCATAATTACATTCAGAGCTCTAGTCTGAGTAGCTTGTTCAGGCTTTTGTTTGTCTTCATCTAATTATATGACTTACAAAAGTAGTGATTAAGTGAATAAATAAATGATCTTTTCATATTATTTGATCACTGCTCAGTGAAGACCAAGGAAACAGAGAAGGGGGAAGAGGGTTGACTCAGAGCAACAGATCTGAAAAAAAGTGAGACAAGAAAGAGCCCCCACAAGGGCAAACTGAGTTTCAGAGTTCAGCCACTTCTTTTGCCTTATTTTGTTACAAATTGTGTAGGAAAAAAGAAATGACTGAAAAGGAATAATCTCCTTCTGTGAGTGTTGGGACAACCAGTCTCTGTTAGAAGTGTGTTTTCTTTTTAATTTCATGCCCAAAGTATTTGCAAAGATGGGGATACCTGAAGATACCACAGCTCCACTCCTGAGAGGTATACCACTTTGAAAGCGTTATTGGATAGGGTAGGCCATGGGTGGAGTATGTATTAGTGCTAAGAAGATTTGATATGCTGTGCCACTCTGTGTAAATAGTAATATGACAAACCCTAATTAAATTGGGATTTCAGTGGAAGCAGAGAATGCACATTGTGGTAGGTAAAGAGGGATAATAATATTTGTCAATTTAGTAGTTAACCTCTTATGATAAAGTCTTATGTTCTAGGATATGAAGGAGCTTGGGAAGATTTACTCAGTTTGCTTGGAGGGGTTATAAAATATCTCAAGAAGAAAGGAATATTTGGGGTGAAACTCAAGAAGACAATGAGAAATATATATTAGTTAATATGGAAGGCAACTCATTTTTGAAGAGGGTTTTGCTATTTGGGTTCTCTGTAAAGCCAGCTCTAGAACAGAGTAGCTTCTAGAATGTTTACTAAAGAGGTGCTCTTGGGATCAAACCCTGTGGAAGCAAAACAAGGTGGCAGAACAGAGTACAGGGTGAAATCCAAGATGGAGGTGCAAATATAGCTTTGGTCTATTTCATGAGGAGCTCTGGAACTAAATGGACTTTCTGAATTGCTCTGAGTTAGGGTGAGATGACCAAGCCTTTATATCCCTCATGTCAATCAGTCATTTGCCTGAGTATCAAATGACTGTAAAAGAGGTATATCCTTTTATAAAAGATAGGTGAATTAGAGACTGGCATCTAGATGGTAGTAGCTGACCACACTCCAAGAAGCTGGGCTACAGGCCCCACAGTGAAAAAAGAACTGGGGAATATCACAATGAATATGATGGAGGTGGTAAGAATGCAGGTTTGAGCTTCATGGAGTAGGTTTGGAATATGATAATCAGAAAACTTGTTGGATATAATACATATTATGGAAAAGTCCAGAGAACTGAGGTGCAGCAAAGGTTGTTTCTCATTCTGGAGGGTCTCCAGTCCTGTTACTCCTCTGGGACAGCAGTAGTGATGCTATCCCAGACACTTTTATTTTAGTCTGATGAGACTCTTGTCATACTTCTGACTTATAGAATTTTAAGATAGAAAAGTTGTGTTGTTTTAAGCCATTACATATATAGTAAGTCATTACAGAAATAATAGAAAATTAATACAGAAGAAACAGAAGATATGTTAGAAGTTAGGTTTTAACAACTGATAAGTTTAACAACTAAGGCAGAAAATACAAAGAAGCAGCCCAAATGGGAAGACAAAGAAACAGACCCAGAATAAAAAAACAAGATGATTCTCAACAAGAAGAACTAGAAGAAATGGAGGCAAACAATTGATCAGATAGAAAGTTTAGAGTAGTGATTATAAGGATACCCCAAAGCAAGAAAAAAGACATAGAAACCATTAAAAAGGACTGGACAAAAATAATGCAATATCTGAAATAAATAACACACAGTAGGTTAGTTGAAACTGAGGATCAAATAAGTGATTTGGAAGACAAAGTAGAAAAAAAAAACACCTGGGCAGAGCAGCAAAAAGAAAAAATAATTAAAAAATGAGGAGAGCTTAAGAAACATTTTGGACAATGTGAAGCATAATATCTACATCATGGAAATACCAGAAGGAGAAGAGAGCAAGCAAGGGATTGAGAACCTATTTGAAGAAATAATGATCTAAAATTTCTTTAATTTGGTGAAGGAAAAAGACACACAAATCCAAGAATCTCAGAGAATCTCAAACAAGTTGGACCTTCACCAGGCCTTCACAGGCCTTCACAGGCCTACACCAGGACACATTATAATTAAAATGACAAGGCTTAAAGACAAGGAGAAAATCATCCTAAAAGACACAAGAGAAAAGTGGGTAGTCACCTAAAAGAAAGCACCAATTAGCCTGTCATCTGATTATTCAACAGAAACATTTCAGACCAGAAGGGAAAGGCATGAAATATTCAAGGTAGTGAAAAGGAAGGACCTACAACCAAGGCTACTTTACCCACCAAGGCTGTCATTTAAAACTGAGAAGAAAGCAAGGAGCTTCTCAGACAAGAAAAAGCTAAAGTAGTTTGCTAACACCAAACCAGTAGTGTAACAAATGTTAAAGGACTTCTTTTAAGAAGAAGAAGACAAGAGAAAGAAAATAAAAGAGGAAAACAGTCTAACAATAAAATGGCACTGCATATGTATCTATCAATAATCACCTTAAATATAGATAGCTTAAATACCCAGATGAAAAGGCATAAGGTAGCTGAATGAATAAGAAAACAAGACCCTTATATATACTGCCTTCAAGAGACCCATCTCAGATTGAAAGATACATACAGACTAAAAGTAAAGGGAGGGAAAAATATATTTCATGCAAATGGAAAAGAAAAAAAGCTGGGGTAGTAGTACTTATTGTATCCTACAAAGTAGACTTTAAAACCAAGGCTATAGTAAGAGTCAAAGAAGGCACCACATAATGATCAAGGGAACAATCCAACACAAGGATATAACCCTAGTAAATTTCCATTCACCAAACATAGGAGCACCGAAATATGTAAAGCATCTCTTGATGGCCATTAAGGGAGAGATTGACAGAAATACAGTCATAGTCAAGGATTTTAACACCCAGTTGACTTCAGTGGGTAGATCTTCCGGGCAGAAATTCAACAAGGAGACATTGGCCTTAAATGCTATGCTGGATCAAAAGGATTTAATTGATATCTTCAGAACATTTCATCAAAAGCAGCAGAATATACATACCTTTCAAGTGCACATGGAATGCTTTCTAGGCTAGATCACACGGTAGGACACAAAGTGTTGGGAACCGCCCTGCCTGGTTTCAGAAGCTGTAAGCCCTGCCAAAGCTAAGGCTCAGGGAATGACCTTTGGATCATAAGCCACTAAGAAGACAAAGCTTATCTCCCTGGCAGGAGGGCCACTTCTGCTCCTTTTACTTCATCCATAACTAGCCCCCAGTGCTTGGTCGGTTAGCCAATGATGGGTAAGATTCCCCAAGGGGGGAACAACCTACAACAGGCACTATCATGTGGGAGGCACACAAGTACGGTCTGGGGGATACAGCAAAAGGGGGTGATGGACCCTTGCCCCTTGGCTTTGACAAAGCCTGAGTCCTCATTGTCTGCAAGAAACCTCCTAATCTCTTGGCTGCCTTACTTCCCTAGCTCTACCTAAGCCTGAAACAATGACAGAGGGTGGTGTAGCCCTGTGCTGAAAAGGGTGGGTTTCTCTGGCAATCAGGCCTAAGAAAGAATATGTAAAATCCTGTGACACCTGCTTTGTTTAGAATGCTCTCAATTAAAGGAAAAGGGTCCAAGCTAGAAGTAAGTTTGTTCCTCAAAGTTTTACAGCTCTTTAGCTATCTGACCCTGACTCAAAATAGGCCCTCAGAGTTCTTTGTTATCTATTGTTTGATCCTTACTGCCTGGCAATGATTAATGAGCTTTACCTGAATTCTTGTGTAAATGAACCCAATAAAATCCCATTGAGGAACAAGCACCTGGCCCTTCTCCTTTGAGAGATCGACCACCTTTCCTCCCCAAGCATATCATGTCTTGGTAGACTTATTCTCATCCATGGTGGCTGGGGGGCCCTGCAGGTAGAGCCCCCCCACAACAAAATTGGTCTCAATAAATTTAAGCAGATTGAAATCAAACCAAGCATCTTCTCTGACCACAATGCTGTGAAACTAGAAATCTATCACAAGAGAAACACTGACAAACACACAAAGACATAGCAGCTAAATACATGTTCTTAAACAATAAATGGGTCAACAACAAGATCAAGGAAGAAATCAAAATATACCTTGAAACAAATAAAAATGAGGACACAACAATCCAAAATCCACAGGACACAGGGCAAGTGATCCTAAGAGGGAAATTCATAGCATTACAGGCTTATCTCAAAAAAAAGTTCAAATAAACAATCTAACTGTATACTTAAAAGATCCTGAAAAAAGAACAACAAAGCTCAAAGTAAATAGAAAGAAGAAAATAATAAAGATCAGAGCAGAAATAAACAAAATAGAATCTAAAAAAAGGATACAAAAGAACAATGAATTCAAGGGCTGGTTCTTTGAAAAGGTAAATAAGATTGACAAACATTTAGCCTCATCAAATAAATAAATAAATAAGGCCTAAATAAATAAAATCAGAAATGAAAAAGGAGAAATAACAACTGACACCAAAGAAATACAAAGGATTGTAAGAAAATCTTATGAACAACTATATGCCAACAAACTAGACAACATGGATATAATTGGTAAATTCCTAGAAATGTATAATCTTCCAAAACTAAATCAGGAAAAACCAGAGAGTCTGAATAGACAAATTACATCTCTTGAAATTGAAGCAGTAATAAATAAAAACTCCCAACAAACAGAAACCCTGAACCAGATGGCTTCAAAAAAAATTTTTACCAAACACTCGAGAGAAACTAACACCTCTCCTTCTCAAACTATTTCATAAAATTCAAGATGAGGCTCCCAAAGTCATTTTACAAGGCCAGCATCATCCTAATTCCAAAACCAGATAAAGATACTGCAAAGAAAGAAAATTATAAGCCAATATCTCTGATGAACATAGATGCTAAGATCCTCAACAAAATATTAGCAAACTGGTACAGCAATGCATCAAAAAGATCATACACCATGGTCAACTATGATTGATTCTGGGAACACAAGGTTGGTACCACATTCACATATCAATAAATGTGATTTACTACATCAACAACAAGAAGGATAAAACCACATGATCACATCAATAGATGCAGAAAAAGCTTTTGATAAAATCCACCATCCATTTATGTCCAAAACTCTCAGCAAAGTGGGAACAGAGAGAAAATACCTAAACATAAAAAAGGCCAAATATGAAAAACCCACTTCCAGCATCATACTCAATGGGAAAAAATTACAAGCATTCCCCTTAACATCAGGGACAAGGCAGGGATGTCCACTTTCACCTCTTGTATTCAACTGGAAGTCCCTGCCACAATAATCAGACAGCAAGAAGAAATAAAAGACATCCAAATTGGAAAGCAAGAAGCAAACTATCTTATTTGCAGATGACGTGATACTGTGAATAGAGAACCCAAAAGATTCCATCAAGAAACTAATAGAACTGATAAATGTATTCAGCAAAATATCAGGATACAAAATTAATATCCAGAAATCCACTGCATTTTTATATGGCAATAATGAACTAGCAGAAAGGGAAATTAGGAAAACAATCCCATTCACAATTGCTTCAAAAAGAATAAAATACCTAGGAATAAACCTAACCAAGGGTATAAAAGACGTGTACTTGGAAAATTGTAAGACACTGAAAAAAGAAATTGAAGAAGATGCAAATAAGTGGAAGCACATACCATGTTCATGGATAAGAAGAATTAACACCATTAACATGTCCATATACCCAAAGCAATCTATAGGATTAATGCAATTCCTATCAAGATTCCAATGACATATTTCACAGAACTACAACAAATATTTCAAAAATTTGTATGGAACCACAAGAGACCCCACATAGCAACAGCAATCCTGAGAAAGAAGAACAAAGTTGGAGGAATCGTGTTACCTAATATTAAACTATTCTACAAGGCCATAGTAATCAAAACAGCCTAGTATTAGCATAAAAACAGGCATATAGAACAAGGGGACAGAATAAAGAACCTAGAAATAAAGCAACTACTTTATAGTCAGTTAATATTTGACAAGAGGAAGTGAGCACATACAATAGGCTAAAAATAGTTTATTCAATAAATGGTGTTGAGAAAATTGGACAGATACATGCAGGAAAATGACTACCTTCTTACACCACAAACAAGAATAAATTCAAAATGGATCAAAGACTTAAGTGTTAGATCTAAAACCATAAAGATCCTAGTAGAAAATGCTGGCAGCAAAATCTCAGACATTGCAAGTAGCAATTTTTTACGAAATGTATCTCCCCAGGCAAGGGAAACAAAATAAAAAAAAATGGGACTATATCAAACTAAAAAGTTTTTGCACAGCAAAGGAAATCATCAACAAAATAAAAAGAAAACCCACAGAATGGGGAAACATATTTGCTGATAAATCTAAGGGGTTAATATCCAAAATTTATAAAGTACTTACAAAACTCAACGCCAGAAAAGAAAACCCAGATTAAAAAATGGGCAAAAGATCTGAATAGACTTCTCCAAAGAGGACCTACAGATGGCCAACAGACATATGAAAAGATGTTCAACATCACTAATTATCAGAGAAATGCAAATTAAAAACACAATGAGACACAATTTCACACCTGTCCAAATGGCTATCATCAATAAATTAACAAACAAGTGCTGGCCAGGATGTGGAGAAAGGGGGAACCCTTTTGCACTGCTGGTGTGAAAGCAGACTGGTGCAGTCACTGTGGAAGGCAGTATGGAGATACCTCAAAAACTTAAAAATGATCTGCCTTTTGACCTAGTGATACTACTTTAGGGAATATATCCAAAGGAACCCAAACCACTAATTCAAAAGAACATAAGTACCCCTGTGTTCATTGAAGCATTATTTACAGTCATCGTGATATAGAAGCAGTCCAAGTGTCCATCAATAGATAAGTGGATTATGGTACAGGAGAGTTCTGGGCAAAATGGAGGTGTAGGAAGACATACTTCCCTTCCTCTCACATCCAAAAGAAGGATAGCAACCAATTTAAAAGTAATATACAATTAGAACTGCCAGAAGAGCAAACTGCATGGAACTCTGACAATGAAGGAGTTAAAGAAACAGTCATCCAAATTGGTAGGAGGTGTGGAGATGGCAGCTGGGAAGATGGATAGGACCCGTGGCAAGGCAGTGGACCATATGGGCAAGGAGGGGCTGGCAGACCAGGAAACTTAAGCCTCAAAGCCTCTAGATGTAAAATACTGGGGACGTTGTGAAAGTGGGAGAAACTCCCAGTCTCACAGGAGAGTTCACTGGAAAGTGGGGCTAGAGCAGAGGGAGCAAGTAGCATGTTCCCTCTCTGACCCCTCCCCAACAGACAGCACCACAATGCAACAAAGAATGTTGCCCTGCCCTGCAAATAGTGAAGGTTCTGCCCCTTAGAACTTAACAGGTGCACTGAGACAAAGAAATATGTCCCAAATGATAGAAAAGATCAAAACTCCAGAAAAAGAGCTAAGCGACAAGGAGATAGACAAACTATCTGATACAGAGTTCAAAACACTGGTAATCAGGATGCTCACAGAACTTGTTGAGCTTGACCACAAATTGAAGGAAGAAATGAAGGCTACCCAAAGTGAAATAAAGCAAAATATACAGGGAACCAACAGTGATGGGAAAGAAACTGGGACTCAAATCAATGTTTGGAACAAAATGGAGAAATACACATCCATCTGGAACAGAATGAAGGAACAAGAATTCAAAAAAATGAGGAAAGGCTTAGGAACCTCTGTGACAATTTTAAGTGCTCCAACACCCAAATTATAGGCCTGCCAGAAGGAGAAGAAGAAGAGCAAGAAACTGAAAACTTATTTGAAAAAATAATGAAGGAAGACTTCCCTAATCTGGCAAAGGAAACAGACTTCCAGGAAGTCCAGGAAACCCAGAGAGTCCCAAAGAAATTGGACCCATGGAGAAATACACCAAGGCACATGATAATTAAGTTACCCAAGATTAAAGATAAGATTAATAATCTTAAAAGCAGCAAGAGGAAAGGAGAGAGTTACCTACAAAGGAGTGGCCATAAGACGGTCAGCTGATTTCTCAAAAGAAACCTTACAGGCAAGAAGGGGATGGAAGGAAGTATTTGAAGTCATGAGAGGAAAAGATCTACATCCAAGATTACTCTACCCAGCAAAGCTATCATTTCGAATGGAAGGGCAAATAAAAATGCTTCCTAGATAAGGCAAAGTTAAAGGAGTTCATCATCGCCAAGGCTGTATTATATGAAATGTTAAAGGGACTTATCTAAGAAATATAAGATCAAAAACTATGAACAATAAAATGGAAACAAACTCATGACTATCAACAACTGAACCTAGAAAACAAACAAAAAAAACAAACTAAGCAAACAACTGGAACAGGAACAGGATCACAGAAAAGTAGATCATATGGAGGGTTATCATATCAGTAGGAAGAGGGAGGGGGAGGTGGGGGATAAGAGGTACTTTGAATAAGAAGCATAATTGGTAGGCATAAAATAGACAGGGGGAGGTTAAGAACAGTATAGGAAATAGAGAAGCCAAAGAACTCGTATGTATAATCCATGGACATGAGCTAAGTGGCAGGGGGTGGGGATGTTGGGGGGTAGGGGGATGCAGGGAGGAGGGGGGATAGAGGAGAGAAAAAAATTGGGACAACTGTAATAGCATAATCAATAACATATACTTAAAGAACAATTATGGGACATTTACACAATGGAACTAATTGCCCATAAAAAAGAAGAAAATTTTACATTGTGACAACATGGACAGATCTGAAGAATGTTATTCTAAGTGATATACACCTGTCAGAGAAAGACAATACCACATGATTTCACTCTTATGTGGAACTCAGTGAACAAACTGAACTAACAAGAAAAATGTGGACAGACTCATAGGTGGAGTAGTATGACAGCTAGTTGCTGGGGTAGTTTAGTGGGTAGAGGGTTGAGCAAATAGGACAAAGGACTCATGGACATGGACAACAGTGTTATGATTGCTGGGGCAAAGAGGGTATAAAGGGACTGAGTGATAATGGGCAAAATACAATGAAGATTAAAAATAATTAAAAATTTAAAAAACTTGGATGGTAAATTTAGCACATAAGACAAAATTCAATTAGTCAACATTGACTTTGATATTATCTCATGCAACCCATAAAGTATAGTGAACATGATCTGATTTGTATAATGTTGTACATTAATCTTTATCTATAAATACTTAATATGTAAAATAGTGTGCTGCATATACATTATATGTAGTATATACTACATGAAAATGGCATGGAAAAAGTTAGGATTTTTAACGTCATTTACGCAATCAAAATTACATGAACTAATTAAATAATATGATGTTCTACTCTACTGAGATAAAAAGAAATAAGAAAGGTAAGTATATTATTGGAAATGAGCTTTAAATAACTCCCTTTGACACAGGTGAATGAAGCAGGATCTCATTTACTATAAAGAAGTTACAACATGGGAGCAGGAGGAACAATTCTGATTTACCTCTAATCTCATGGATTACTGATGAAAGGATTTTATTACCCTTCCCGGTCTAGGAACAGGATTGCTTCCAGCATTGGGGGCAGGGCCAAAATTCTGGGATAGATCAAATACTCCACAGGATTCAGAGGCATGGAGCTAAGTAGATCAATACAGATCTTGCCAATTCACAACTAATTTCTTTTTGCAGAGTCTCAGGAATGACTTAAACTGCTTTCAGTACTTTAGAAAGTAGTATAGTAATAAAACTTTGGTGTAGTAGTACTTTTTAGCTAAAAATAATGAGCTTAAAATTTGTCATTATCACTTTACAAAACTGTATTCTTATAAATTGTATTATATAAATTTGGAAATGAACTTAATTTCTGTGTATAAAGACAATGATTATAGTGATTAAAAAATAAGTCACCAATGTAGTTAAGAGTCAGCATGTTTCTCCTTTTGTTCTGTATTTAAGAAGCCAGAATACATCCAGAGTCACTGAAAGATGCAGTCAATAAGAGCCTCACGCTCGGGCAGCTTCGAGAGCGGAGGAAACAAAGAGTTCTGATTTTCCCTTTTTGGAAAACAGATCAATTCCATTCCATGAACTTTGCAGTGATGCAGAAAAATGATAAGAAGGCTTTATCTGCTTATCCTAGCAAATCCAATGCCAGACTAACAAGGTAGAAGTTGGGGAGGGAAGGAGGAAAAATAAATGCAAGTATCTTTGCATTCTTTGTATCTTTGGCTTGTTTTGAATTTTAATGTCATCATGGAGGCAAAGTGAATATTTTTGGAGCTTAGCTATATAGTCCTACTTGTGGTATATAAGAAAGTATCTGGATTTTTGCATCATAATTGAGTAGGGATTTTTTTTCTTTTTTGCATTATAAAAGACTAGAAGTGGGCATCACAGAGATGCCATTTAACAGCTAAGATGATACAGACATAGTAAAAGTCCTTAGAAAAAAGGAGGAGACTGTGGTCATTAATCAAGACTGGTGTGAATCCATGACTCCAAACAGTACTTTGGATCCTTACAGTTCACATTGCTGCAGAAAGTATATATTCCATCTCTTGGTTTCTCTGAGTTTTCCCTTACGCCTGGCCAGCACATTAAGTGTGTGTATTGGTGGTGGCAGATAAATTTTTTATCTGCTCTATTAGGCACTCAATAAATATTTAGATAGTGAATAAAGAAATGAATAAATGAATGAATAGTTTGAGTAATAAATCATCTGCGCTTGGCATGATAAGGATGCTGAACTGCTCCAAAGGCCCTCCTTCTGTAAAAATACTGCATTTTGACATTTCTCTCTGGTGATTAAGTCTGTGTCTGGGGTTTGTGTCCTGTATTAATTAAGCGTTCTCTCCTCTTAAATGCTAATTTTTCAAAAACTGATTCTTTCTTGGCTTATGAAACAGCTCCCTTAAATCTTCTAAATTGGTTTGCTGGGGAGATAGTCCTGACCTCCTTCCCCTTTAGATGCAGGCTCATGTCCTGTGTTTCTTAAACAAAGGCTGTGCTCACACCAGAGTAATTAACTGAATTGCCCTAAAGGTATTTAACCTTACTCTGAGTCTTAATTAGGTGAGTGCTCCAGTTGAACATGCTCTAATAAGATCCCTAAGAAAACTTAGCCTTTACCTTCCAAAACCAAAGTCTTCTGGGCTTTCCCTTCATTGAATTTTCATCATGCAAAACAGGTTAAAAATAAAACACTCAAAATAGAAAGATATTGAATACATGCTGGAAATAAAAGTTCCACTGATGACACCCTGCAGAGATATCGACAATTCCAGGTTTATAAAGCTTTTCAGAATTTCTTATCTATCTATCTGGGCAGCTACTTATGTATAAATAGCACACACAAACACATATCATATGCAAAGATATACACATGTATAAATATAAATACACATGCATACACACAGAAACCATATGCACATAATAGAGGTCTCTCTAAGTATCATTAGGTCCCATGTATGATGGTCAAGTATTAGCATAATATGTAGCCAAACCAAGATTAAAGCCAAATATTACTGTGGAGTGAACTTCTATAGTATAAGGATAAATGTGATATTTTACTTAAAATCGTTATTTTGACTTTATTACTAATTCTTTTAGTTATACACGTGTAAACCTTTGGAATTATAATGCTGGAACAATAAATTCGCAGTGCCATTCCATGCAAGAGTGACCCTGTTGTCCTGATATCTTGCATTCATAAAACTAAAAGCTCAGTTTACCAGATGTCAGTATATACAAGTGAAAGATTTAATAAGAATGAGGTTAATTCCACTTTTTCCTAATACTTGTTTTCTTAAACTGCTTCATATTGTTGTTATAACGATTATTTATTACAATGTTATTCATGGTTTTGCAGGTTTTCTTCCTTATAAATAATATGTTAAATGGAATTAGCTAGATATTAAATGTTTGTGTCATGTTTAATTTTATAAGTCATATAAATATGTAACATTTTAATCCGGTATAATTTTATCTATCTAATTTTCAGCATTATATTATTATTTAAATAATTTCAATAGATTTATTGATTTGAAGGGGATATTGTGTTCTTTCTAAAGTTATCTAGTAAAGGTGTTTTGTTAATATTTGTATTAGCAGTCAACCTATTTTTCTGTTTTTAACTATTTTAGTTTTAATAATCATTTTACGCAAATTAAAAGCTTTTATACTTATTTAAGTATTGTAATACCTTGCTTTTTCAATATTAATGTACAATTAAAGTTAATTTCCTAATATATTTTAATATATAAATTCCCTAGAGAATTTTTTCACTCTAAGACAGTCCAGAGTATAACTTGTATTTAAAAATAAGATTTATTGGTGCATCCCTAAATACCAATATATCTTTATTTGTATAGGTGTTTATGTAGACATCATACATATGTACTTTGACATAGTTATGCATGCATCTCTACATATTTCATATAAAATATAAAAACAGCCCTGGCTGGTGTGGCTCAGCAGATGGAGTGCCAGCCTGTGAACCAAAGTGTCGCTGGTTCAGTTTCTAGTCAGGGCACATATCTGGGTTGCCGTCCAGGTCCCCAGTAGGAGGCATGTGAAAGGCAACCACTCACTGATATTTCCCTCTCTTTCTCCCTCCATTCCCCTCTGTCTAAAAATAAATAAATAAATATAATTTAAAAAATAAATAAAACAAAACAATGTTTCTCTTTATGAGCATCTGGTAGTCATTTTTCATATTAGTATAGATAGTTTATCTCCATAGACAAAAAATACTTTTTAAAACCTCATCTGAATGGCATGTAAGTTGTTTGCAATTTAGTTTTTCCATGATTGTTCCTTGCAGTGAACATTGTTTTTTCCCACTCACCATCTATTCTCCAGTCTGCCTTCCTAAGAGAATCACAGTTATGTTCAGGAATCCACTCCTCTCCCATGAGCACCTCTGTCTCAGGTAAAGGTGACTATATTCCTGGCCTGAGTGCATGTGATTGATCTTACACTAATCATGCCCACTCCACTAGTGACTAGCTAAGGAATGCACCCATTTTGTCACATTGAGATGTGAAAAGCAATTGTCTGAGAAAGTTCTTTGACATCCTCTGGAAATAATTCCAGAAACAACTTTTTGTCTTTCTCTCTGCACTTTTCTATCACTGACAGGAGGCCCAGAGTTGCTATACTCACACATGAAGAAGGACAGAAAGAAGAGGCAACTCAAGCCACAGGATGTGTCTGGGGGACACCTGTGATACTTCTGAACCTCTAGTCTTGGGAGCAAATTCATTTCCCTTCTGTTTAAATCAGTTTGAGTGGGTTGTTCTTTTATTAACAGATAAAAATAAAGATACACGATTTGCTTAGCTATGTGAGATGTAGGATCAAGAAAACTTGAGAATTGGGAATTAGATTTCTCTTCATTACTGTATACATAGCATTTACTATGATACTTCATGCATATTAAGTATGTAACACACACATGCATGAATTCCTACCTGTGAAAGTCTTCTAAGTCCACAGAAATTTTAAGATAAACATTTGATTATTTCTTCCAACATTTAAATTATGAGAATGGATTTGGATAAACAATTGAATATATGTGTATACTATGTACATAAGTAAATATCTTCATTTTACGAACATAATAATTTTTGTTTTTGTATAGTACAAATATTGTCTTTAATGGAGAAATAACCGTGTCAACAGGTGGGATGAACTGGTGACAGAAAGGATGTGTACTGACAGTACCTACAGGGTCCTACAGGACATACAGGGTCCGGCGGAAGTAAGGCCTGCTCGAGGGTGGTTGGTAGGGTAATAATATGAGTGTCATAATTTATAGTTTCAATATGAACATTTCACCTAGAATGTCATGTGGTATGCTTGAGTGTAATATTGTTATGTTACAGAATTACATGTTTATGATTCTGTAATAAAGATTTTGTAAAAAAAAAAAAAAAAAGGGGAATGTGCCAGACCCTGTATGTTGTGGGGTGCTGTCCATGTCTCTTGAGGTGTTTGCCCCATGCTGGGAGGAGTTTGATTGGATCATTCCCCTGACTGCTATCCTCGAAAGTCAACATTACAGTTATCCCTTCTAGGCCTGCTTTTTTCATGTTTGATCTCACTGATTTGGGGGTGAATCTTATAATTTAGGATGAGTGATAATTTAATTGATAATATTTCTAGTCTTATAATGGCATACTATTAACCTGAAACCAATATAAAATAAAATTGGAAGAAAAAAATAAAAACATTAAAAAATAATTTTTTAAATTCCCCAATGATTCTAAAGAACAGTCACATTTGAGAACCAATATTTAAAATCCCTTTACTTGTCAACTAAAATTCTTTTATTTCTAAATTTAATTAAACATTCAAATTATCTTTATTTAATCTAAAAACTGAAGTGATAGAAAAAACAAACAAACCTCCAAAATAGTTAAAATTCTTACCTTCAAAAGTATATTTAAATCCATAAGAGATGTTTCCATCTTTCTTTGCTAATTTAAAGACATTTTTATCATTTTAATTTATTGCAAGCCAATTACACAATCTTTATTTTGTTGCCTGAAATGACATAGAAGCTATGTGTTTAGCTATATGTTTAAAAACTTACTAAGTTGTGGATTATAATGGCAATTTTACTTACAGTCCTCTCAAATTAAAAAATAAAAATAAAAAGGTCTGCTTCTCTGGCATCTTGCATTCCCTCCCAATGGCATCTCAGTTGTTCCTCCCTGGCTGCACGTTGGTTTGGATCAGTCCCGAGCTTCCTATCCTCCTTAGTCATGCACTTTTTCTGAGTCTGGAAGGGCAATGAGCCCTAGCCTATGAGCCTTGGGAAGACTTCAAATAACTGGTTGCATGTTTTCAAATTTGTTTCTGGGTCATAAAATGGGGGCATAGGCATTTTGTCAGAGTTTATCTGACTTAGCAGGAGCCCAGGATAACCCAGGATGACAGCAGCTGTTAACTGCCTTAATAGCGTGAGTTCCAGCACAGCACTAACGACATGCAGGCAATAGATAGGGGGAAATATAAGTCACAGAAGAATGCAGAGGTTTACAGATGCTTCTCCAACTGTGCTCAGATCTTACCATGTAAAAGCAAGACGGCGACAGTGCTAACGTGTCTCTGGAAGAGCACAGCGAGTTTAGCGGGGTTGGGAAACTCTAGGTTTACTTGGGTGGTGGTGGTGGTGGCCAAGCAGGCAATTCTCAATAATTCATCGCCTAAGTGACAGGGCTCAGAAATGAATGACTAAGCAATTCTGGCAGCTTAAAATGTTAAAAGTACATATTTAATATAACATTACATATATTTACATATAAAACATGAATTATATATATATACACACATATATATGACACTGTGGCAAAATGACAATTCTGCAACTGTACAGTGAAGAGAGGGGTATTATCTCAGCAATGTGATGTGACTGGAGACATTCTTGTGCTACGCGACACACGAACCTCATTTGAATCAACAATACAGTTAATTTTAAATTGCAGTTTGTAGTTTCTGGCAATCTTTGCCCTTCCCACCCTTCTCATTTATATTTAATTATGCAAAATGTTCTAAAGATATTCAAGAAACTCAACCTATGTTTATCTTACATTCTATCCTGGCCCTTCTCCCCACTGTATGCAATCACACAGTCATTGGTGGAGCTGCCCTTGACTGATAGAGGTATCGTCTTTTTTTATTTTTCAAGAAAAAACTTACTCATCCATTTGCTTTTCTATCTTATTCTAGTGGGAGGCTTAAAGAGAACTTGGTTTTTCATCAATTAGGCTTTAATTCGGTCATTGTAATGGTACTAGTGTGAGATAGAAATGTGTATTTCTTAATGAATGCTGCTCATAGACATTACTATGCCTTTATATATGAGTGAACAAATGAGTGAGTGAGTGGATGAATGAGTGAATGAGTGCTGACAAAGATATTTCCTACTGACGCTTCTCATACTGCTTAGAATTTTCATTTAAATTAGTCAGGGGTATAAGGGGAGATATTTTTATGTTTATCATCGGTTCTCTTTTTACAATGTTAGAAATTGGAAAATTTGGCAACTAACAAAGCTTAGCATGACATATTCTCCTCACTCAGGAGATGGTAACAAAGTAATAAATAATGGTGGTGACACCCAGCAGTTAGATACCCCACATGCTTCCTCAGTTTTCTGCCTTATTCTTTGAGGTGAGAAATGTTTTCTTGACCTTATGTAAATTTCTCTGCAAACGTGGCCTCAAACTAGTTTTATCTAACTGCAAAAAAATCAACATCCTGCCCTGGCGGGTGTACCTCAGTGGATTGAGCACGAGCTGCAAACCAGGCATCGCAGGTTCAATTCCCAGTCAGGGCACATGCCTGGGTTGCAGGCCATGGCCCCCAGCAACCGCACATTGATGTTTCTCTCTCTCTCTCTCTCCCTCCCTCCCTTCCCTCTCTAAAAATAAATGAATAAAATCTTAAAAAAAAAATCAACATCCTGGCATCTTCCTTTTTTGAAAACCTGGCTCTGTCATTGAACATATTAGTATTAGCTTTTACTGAGGGTTTAATTTGTTTTAAGTATCCATGATCCCATTTCATTGTCACCATGACCCCAGGAAACATGCACTATCATTATTACACCACTTCACAGATTAGGAAATTGCAATTAGAAATACTGAGACCCTTGATCAAAACCACAGAACTAGCAAAGTAGTCATGATTTGAACTCAGATGCTTACTGGTAACCAGCACATTTTCGTGACAGTGGCAATAGATCATTCATGAGCAGTTCTAATACTTTTCAATTGTCCATTTCTAAGGTAGAGAGATATGAAATACTCATTTGTCATCAGCTGTTAGGGATTATGAATTATTATAAATATGTTATGGGAAGCAGTTTCTTTTCTGAATTGTATTTATAAAACTTTTCTTTGATTCTCTGTCCTTAGAACCTAGAACAGTGCCTGGCATGTAGCAGATATTTTTTAACTGTTTATTGTTAAACTGTTGAGTTTGTATTAAGAGTATTTGAGATAGGGAGAGTACTATGTTCATTTCTACAGTCATTGATTAATTCATAAAATATTTATTGAGACCTAGACAATAGGTATACAGTAGGCAATGGGTTTTGTATATTTTGGGGCAGAAAAGTTGTAATCTAACATACTAAGGAGAGAGATATCTTATTTTTCTAGATATTTTAAAACTAAGTATAATCTAAACTTAGTAGAAAGGAGAGAAGTTATCTTCAGTGAAAGTTATGTTAAACTGATGTTAACTCCAATTTATCATATTTCTGAGGGGTCACCTGACCACTTTCAGTTTGTTATGTTTTGAGCAACTAGAGCTAGAAGGGCAAGTGTCCCCCTGAGAACCATTTGCTTTAAAAGTTCAAAGATCATTGTGAGTTTACAAATAATTAGTGATTCTATAACAGAGTGCTACCAGAGCTTCCCAAAGAGAGGTTTGGAATGGGGTCCAGAACTCAGGAAATATAAAAATATAGGATATCTTCACCCCTACAAGTCTGGATTGGAGGATAGGACATATGGAGCAGAGCTAATAAGAGTTATTTTGCATATCAACAGTTGGCCAGCTTCACACCTGATGTGCAAAAATGGTTATTTTACATAACTATAACAGCTGGCTAGCTTCATAGATATGTTGAGTAGTTGTGGCTATGCTCTGAGCCAGGGAGATGGGAGTGACTTCTCAATGGCATAACTGGGAGGCAGCACCCCCTGGTTGCAGTGCTTGCGTGAGAGCTTGGAGATGGTTCAGTCCACACCCCAGAGCCATGCCTGCCCAGACTAACCATGGCAGCCCAAAAAGGCTGGAAGAATATGGGGATGCTGGCAGGTGTAGTGGATTGTGGGAGGAGCTGGAAATGGGGTTGCAGAGGAAGATTTGCTCAGGGTTTTAAACCCAGGTGCTGCAGCCATGCGGGTTTTAACCATGTGGTTTTGGGGGGCTAACCATGAGGTTTTGGGGCTTAACCATGTGGCTTAGGAAGCAGGAAACCAATGTAGCAACCGTGCAGAGCTCTCAGCAGTTCTGAAGAATGCAGGAGAGATGTTGTGGGAAGTAAAGGGGTGAAAGGATTCTCACTGGTGGGCCATGAGAAGGTGCCACATGGCTTTAGAGTAAGAACTGGAGATCATGGTGACACAGCTGATGGTGCTGGAAACCGTGCGAGCCCTGCCAGCAGAGCATAGATTGCTGGGAAGAACACGGAGCTAGCTGAGCCACAGATTTCTGTTTTTTTCCTGAGATATGGTACCCCTGATTGGCCTGACTGGGCAAAGGGGGATGGAAGGACGTGTGTGTTTTGGTGTGTTTTAAGGGACTTTGAGTATTTAACAGTGACATTCTGCCATTACTCTAAACCTGTATAACTTTTGAATAAATAGTTCCTTTCCTTTTTACCAGACTCTGGCAATGAGAGCCACAATTCCAATTCCCTGGTGGCAGGCAAAGAATCCACAGTGACAGAAGGACCCTGTAATCCGCGGGTCTATTCTGTAACAACTCCCTTCCTGGCCACTCTCTTAGTCGGTGTTTAAAGAGCCAGTGAATCTTCCATAGTACTAGATAATTTTGATAAATTATCTTTTTGCTATATAGCACTCAATTTTGTGAGTTCTGGAAACTAGTAAGCTAAAAAAACACATACAGTTTGTGATAACTCTATTCGTCTTAAAAAGCAGGGTGTATACTAAGATATACATATTTATAAACTCTGTTCTCATCTTTAAGAATAGGTTCATTTAGTACCTCTGTTCACTTCTTAGTCAGTGATCCTGGTTTCTCCAAAAAAAAGATCACCGAAACAAGTCATCCCTGGATTAAAACAGAAAAATAAAATGTGTGGAAAAAAACTGTCACACTTTAAAAGATTTATAAAAATATTTTAAAATTCTCACTTTGCTTAATGTAATGTCATCATTAATCACCTCTCTTTCTGCTTTAATGCTAATTTGTCTTAGCTTAAGGTTTCATTTTGCTCACTACTGCTTGGTGATTCCTGGCATTCTGTATCTGAAGCTTTCTTTATTATCTTCATAATGGACCTGTAATTTTTACATTTAGGAACACAGTGCTGTCAGGGAGGTTGGAGTTATTGAACACGCAGAGTACCTGAGGGATGTGCTCTGGTCTACGTGATTTAAAGAACAAAGTATGCGCTCCCTTCTACTTTCCTGGGTTCTCTTCTTGGCTCAGTAATTTGAGCCCTGATTGATTTTTTGCTCTTTTATAAGTCAGACATACACCTCTTTCTAATTATGTCAAGAAATAAGAGAGAGAGAGGGCAGGAGAGAGAGAGAGAGAGAGAGAGAGAGAGAGAGAGAGAGAGAGAGAGAGAGAGAGAGAGAATTAGTTTTAAAGTAAGAATTTTTTTAGGTCACTCTTCACTAAGATGTGACAATGATCCAGAGCATTTTCTCTGGTACTCATTTGTGCTTGTGGACTTCTTTTGTTTCCATTTTATTTTTCTAATTGAGCATTGCCAACGCTTAACATTAGGATTAGACCAAATCCTATATGCATTTCCCATACAGTCAGTTTTACTGCCATAAGGATGAAGTTCATAGGGGTTTAATGCTTTTTCTACCACAATGGCTCTCAATGTTGCATGCCCTTTACCTAGGGGATATAAACAACTCCTGATTCTTGTCTCCCCCCCCCACCCCCACCCAGTCTGAGATTCTTTTATTTTTGTTTAATATTTTATTTATTTATTTTTGGAGAGAAGAGAAGGGAGGGAGAAAAAGAGGGACAGAAACATCAATGTATGGTTGCCTCTCTCATGCCCCTTACTGGGGACCTGGCCTGCAACTCAGGCATGTGCCCTGACTGGGAATGGAATCAGTGACCCTTTAGTTTGCAGGCCAGCACTCAACCCACTGCATCACACCAGCTAGGGCCCTATTTGAGATTCTAATTGACCTTTGGTGGGACTCAGGCATTGGCAAATTTAGGAACTGCAGAGAGGATTCTAATACGCAAGCACAGTTAAGGAGCTATTTGTTTATTCTAAATAAAATATTCTGATTAAAGGCAGTTTCAGGTTTTGAGAAAAGCAATAAGTGGCAATAAATTTTGAGGTATAAAACCTGATCTTGAGCAATTACAATTGAGCCACATCTGTTGAAACAAACAAGCAAACAAACCAACCCACGGAAAAATCAGAAAAGAATGTTGAAAAATGACAAGCTATATAGGGCAGCTCCCCAACTAAAGCAGCATTCTGAGATCTTTATTCTGAAATAAACGTTTTATTACAAAACAGCAAACTGCAAAGAGAGTACAGATATACTCCATATGCTCCAAATCCAGTTTCTCCCATTATTTTACATTAGGGAGGCACAGTTGCTACTAATGAACCATTGTTGATATATTATTATTGAAGTCCATACTTTCTTCAGATTTCCTTTGTTTTTTTAACTTATATTCTTCTTACTTTCCATAATCCCACTCAGGATCTCACATTACATTTAGTTTTAGTTTTCATATGTACTTAGGTTCCTTTTCTCTGGGCTGTGATAGTTTCTCAGACCTTTTTCTTTCTTTCTTTCTTTCTTTCTTTCTTTCTTTCCCTCCCTCCCTCCCTCTCTCCCTCCCCCTCCCTCCCTCCTTTCCTTCCTTTCCTTTCTTTCCCTCCCTTCCTGCCTTTCCTTTCTTTCCTTCCTTTCCTTCTTCCTTTCTTCCCTCCTTTCCTTCTTCCTTCCTTCCTTCCTTCCTTCCTTCCTTCCTTCCTTCCTTCCTTCCTT